>WNGS01000009.1:5847726-5866891 GCA_020271785.1 Procambarus virginalis
ACACAACGATACAAAGATGCAGAAACAACTACACAGCAGTGAGGAGAGAGGCAGAAGAAATTTTGAAAAAGGGATTGCAGACAAATGTAAAACAGAACCAGTCTATTCTACAAATTCATAACCAAATTGCAGGTAAAGGATAATATTCAGAGGTTGATAATGGGAAATAGATTCACGGAAAATGAAAAGGAAATGTGTGAAACACTAAACGAAAGTTCCAAAGTTGTTTGTACAAAATGAAATCTTTAGGGAACCAGACACAATAAGAATTCCAGAGAACAACATAGAGCACATAGAGGTGACTAGAGAAGTGAAAAATGCTCAAGGGCTAAGTAAGAACAAGCAGTTGGTCCAGATGGAGTTTCACCATGGGTTCTGAGAGAGTGTGCACCTGAGCTCAGCATTCCACTTCAGCTGATTTTTCAGGCATCCCTGTTTACAGGAGTTGTAGCTGATGTGTGGAAAAAGGCTAACATAGTTCCAATCTACAAAAGTGGAAGCAGGAAGACCCCCTTAATTATAGACCTGTATCATTGACAAGTGTAATAGTCAAAATATTGGAAAAAATAATTAAAACTAAATGGGTAAACACCTGGAGAGAATGATATAATATCAGACCGACAGTATGGTTTTCGATCTGGAAGATCCTGTGTAACGACTTACTCAGTTTTTATGATCGAGCAACAGAGATTTACAGGAAGAGATGGTTGGGTTGACTGCATCTATCTGGACCTAAAAAAGGCTTTCGACAGAGTTCCCCATAAGAGGTTGTTCTGGAAACTGGAACATATTGGAGGGGTGACGGGTAAGTTACTAACATGGATGAAAAATTTCCTAACTGACAGAAAATGAGGGCCGTAATCAGAGGCAAGGTATCGGATTGGAGGAATGTCACGAGTGGAGTACCACAGGGTTCAGTTCTTGCACCGGTAATGTTCATTGTCTACATAAACGATCTACCAGAGGGATTACAGAATTACATGAACATGTTTGCTGATGATGCTAAGTTAATAGGGAAGATAAGAAACCTAGATGATTGTCATGCCCTTCAAGAAGACCTGGACAAAATAAGTATTTGGAGCAACACTTGGCAAATGGAATTTAATGTGAATAAATGCCATGTTATGGAATGTGGAATTGGTGAACATAGACCCCACACAACCTATAAATTATGTGAGAAATCTTTAAAGAATTCTGATAAAGAAAGGGATCTAGGGGTGGTTTTAGATAGAAAACTGTCACCTGAGGACCACATCAAGAACATTGTGCGAGGAGCCTATGCTACACTTTCTAACCTAAGAATTGCTTTTAAATACATGGATGGAGAAATACTAAAGAAATTGTTCACGACTTTTATTAGACCAAAGCTGGAATATGCAGCGGTTGTATGGTGCCCTTATCTTAAGAAGCACATCAACAAACTGGAAAAGGTGCAACGACATGCCACTAAGTGGCTCCCAAAAATGAAGGACAAGAGCTATGAGGAGAGGTTAGAGGCATTAAATATGCAAAAACTAGAAGATAGAAGAAAAAGAGGCGATATGATCACTACGTACAAAATAGTAACAGGAATTGATAAAATCGACAGGGAAGATTTCCTGAGACCTGGAACTTCAAGAACAAGAGGTCATAGATTTAAACTAGCTAAACACAGATGCCGAAGAAACGTAAGAAAATTCACCTTCGCAAATAGAGTGGTAGACGGTTGGAACAAGTTAAGTGAGAAGGTGGTGGAGGCCAAACCGTCAGTAGTTTCAAAGCGTTATATGACAAAGAGTGCTGGGAAGACGGGACACCACGAGCGTAGCTCTCATCCTGTAACTACACTTAGGTAATTACACTTAGGTAATTACTTCCTTGAACTCTCAGTGTTCCACAACCTGTTTTTGTTACCACCAAATTTGTTGTGATGCCCTGCCAGGTTTTATAATTTACATTATATAAGACTATCATTGGTGAGGTGGTCAGAGTACTGTAATTACCTAAGTGTAATTACCAAAGTGTAGTTACAGGATGAGAGCTATGCTCGTGGTGTCCTGTCTACCCAGTACTCTTTGTCATATAACGCTTTGAAACTACAGCACTGACAGTTTTGTACATTTAGTGTGTACATTTAGGGGTGATCTGAGTGACATGAGTTCGAATCCTTGTTGGATCATTGAGTTCTTAGTGAGATGATGTGATATTCACCTTAGTGATATATATATATATATGTATATATACACCTTAGTGATATATATATATATATATATATATATATATATATATATATATATATATATATATATATATATATATATATATACTGTATATATATATATATATATATATATATATATATATATATATACAGTATATATATATATATATATATATATATATATATATATATATATATATATATATATATATATATATATATATGTATATATATATAGGGGGGTACCACCTCTGGTGCAATTATAGGGACCCACAGCCTCAGAGAAGGGAACACAGAGCATTCAGGGAAAAACTTGCCACTTAACTCTGAATACATGAGGGTGTTCGCTTCTCCTACCACCCCCCTTTTTTATGGTGTACACTTTATTAAGCAAGGTTATACAGTTACATATCTGATTGTATACAAAAATGAGCATACATATACCTGGTTGATACCTGGTTGATGGGGTTCTGGGAGTTCTTCTACTCCCCAAGCCCGGCCCGAGGCCAGGCTCGACTTGTGAGAGTTTGATCCACCAGGCTGTTGCTTGGAGCGGCCCGCAGAGCCACATACCCACCACAGCCCGGCTGATCCGGGACTTCTCTTAGGAAACAGTCCAGTTTTCTCTTGAAGATGTCCACGGTTGTTCCGGCAATATTTCTTATAGTCGCTGGGAGGACGTTGAACAACCGCGGACCTCTGATGTTTATACAGTGTTCTCTGATTGTGCCTATGGCACCTCTGCTCTTCACTGGATCAATCTTGCATTTTCTTCCATATCGTTCACTCCAGTACGTTGTTATTTTACTGTGTAGATTTGGGACCTGGCCCTCCAGTATTTTCCACGTGTATATTATTTGGTATCTCTCTCGTCTCCTTTCTAGAGAGTACATTTGGAGAGCTTTGAGACGATCCCAATAATTTAGGTGTATATATATATATATATATATATATATATATATATATACATATATATATATATATATATATATATATATATATATATATATATATTTGTGTGTATATTGGCAGCAGGTTTTAATTTAGACATGTTTCATTGAATATCACTGCATATTCTATGTTGATTATTTTCTTGTATAGGGCTTCTTTTCCTCTGACTAGTGCTCTTACATCTTGGTTTAATTGTAAGAGAATTTTTCTAAATATCATATTTGTTCAAGGTTGACTAAAAGAACAAAAATTAACTGTATAATGTATTATACCTATTATAATTTACTCAACATTTTGAATCTACAAGGTTCATTCTCAACTGAGGAGACAGACTGATTGATTGATGAAGATTAAGCCAGCCAAGAGATGGCACGGGTTTGAGTAGCCTGTAAGAGGAGACAGTAGGGAACATCTGATTTATAGCACTGGGAGGTCAGGTACATACAAAATTAAGTTACGACAAAGGCAAAAAGAGGTAAAATGAGGTGATGAGTCAATAAACTAAGCATTCAAAGATAAGTTAGGTGATTAGAGCTCAGGTGACCATAGTTGGCCAGGCATTTTGGGACATGCCAAAATGCCAGCTACCCAACGTCATTGTTACCATGTTTGCATTCCGGTCTTGATCTCACTCTCATGATGTGTAGTGAACTATCACACATTATTGACTCAAATACTGGAACTATTCAACCCCCTATGCCCTTATCAGTCCCCATGGCATAGTGGTAACCCGCCAAACACACACCAAAACTAAGACATTGTTACAACGTTTGAACAAGTTTTAACACCTCCTATCCAGTTATAACAACCAATATAGAAAGTTGTAACAATGTTCTAATACTGTACGTCATAAACTCGTTAAGCCAAGATGTAACAACTTTATTACAAGTTGTAACAAGCGGAAAATAGAGACAGTTTCAGTTTGTGTTTCCAGGGATCACACTCAGGTGACTGTAGTTGGCCAGGCATTTTGGGACATGCCAAAATGCCAGCTACCCAACATCATTGTAACCATGTTTGCATTCCGGTCTTGATCTCACTCTCTTGATGTGAAGTGAACTGTCAAACATTAGTGACTCAAATACTGGAACTATTCAACCCCTATGCCCTTATCAGTCCCTATGGCATAATGGTACAGTAACACACTCTCATCTTGCACTTCACAAGCGATTTGGCCTGGGTTTATATCCTGGCAAGGGAGGATTGACTAGGTGCCAATACTTAACTGTACACCTTTGTTCAACCAGCATTGAACGGATACCTGGTTGTTAAACGATTTGGCATGTCATATTCCAGGGAAAATTAAGAGTAAGGACCTGCTTAAAATGCTCTACATGTTAGTGGCATTACAAGAATGTAAGAACTTTTGTACAGTATATATAAAAAAATAAGGGGAGGTTAAGAGCCAAGCATAACATTTTTTTAATTATTTATTTATATATACAAAAGTTCTTACATTCTTGTACAGCCACTAGCACACATAGCGTTTTGGGCAACATGAGGTAAGAAACCAAGAGGGAGCGGAGGTAAGAAGGCAAGAAGAAGGAAAAGTGAAGAGCCAAGAGGGAGGAGAGGCAAAGAGCCAAGAGAAAGAGAAGGCAAAGAGCCAAGAGAAAGAGAAGGCAAAGAGCCAAGAGGGAGGAGAGGTAAAGAGCCAAGTAGAAGGGGAGGTAAAGAGCCAAGTAGAAGGGGAGGTAAAGAGCCAAGTAGAAGGGGTGGTAAGAAGCCAAGGGGGAAGGGAAAGTGAAGAGCCAAGAGAGAAAAAGTGAAGAGCAAAGAGAAAGGAGAGGTAAGGCATCAAGAGTAAGGGTAAATGAAGAGCCAAGAGGGAAGGGGAAGGTTAAGAGCCAACAGGGAGGTGAGGTGAGGCGCCAACAGGAGAGAAGAGGATCCATGAGGTAGAGATGAGGGTTCATGAGGAAGAGATGAGGATTCATAAGAAAGTGGAGGTCAAGAGTTTTACCTTAACTTACCTAAAGGGGAAGAGGATGACTGTTAAATGTAAAAAAAAATATTTTGTAGCGTTCCATTAATGTAAATAATTTTCTTGTGTCCAAAAACTGGCAACTTTGTCATAAGTTTCACAATTATGAAATACATATTGATTTTTGCTTGAAATGAGTTGGAATGGAGCAGCATGATCTGACACTGGCTACCCAGTAGGTGTATGGTCAAATTATATACTGTACAGGTATTTTGCATATACAGTACAAGAGTTTTTTCAACTTTATAGGTTTAAGCATGGTTATGTTACGTTTGGTTTGGTTACATTTGTTAAGGTTAGGATCGGTTAAGTTAGCTAAGTTTTATAATCTGATTGTAAGCTGATTTATATACGAAATCATGTGATTCCACCCCTTTTAATATTACTTCAGGCGATCTGGAAAAAAAGTGAATTTATAGAAGTTCATGTACTTACTTTTCCAGGTCTTCTTTTGAGAAACTGGTGTTTTGTCCGACATATATGTTTGCCATTGCCCATTATGTACTGACACTGGGGTCTTTGATCCTTCGCTTTCAGCATCAATATCTTGATGAGGGGGAGTGTCGCTGTTTATGTTTACATTTACAGATGAGGCAGCCATGATCACTGGCTGACCCGGCAGAAAACGGGAAACAAACCTCTTCCCATGTAAAATATATAGATGTATATTTGCAAACTATTCCATATTTTGCAAGTACAAAGTAAAAAAATGGTTTTATATATATTTGGAGGCCTATTTATATAATTATATTATAGAAATTTGCTCTTTTTAGAGATGCAGTACTGAACTCACCAACTCTGCCAGAGATGGTTAGGCGTTGCAGCTGGTGAGCAGCAGTATGTGACATCACAGTTGAGGGGACTGTGATTGGCTAACATAGTCATGTTTACAAGTGGCAGGTGTTGCTGATTGGTTGTTATGCGTCGTGTTTACACCTCTGCTCTCACTCCAGTGTTGCCAGATTGGTCTACAAATAGCGAATTGGGCTACTTTTGAGAGCCCCGCGCTCCCAAATTTTTTAATTTCGCTACGTGCTACTTTTTGGGCTAATTTAAAAGCAAGATATGCTAATTTGGGCTATTAAAGTTAAGAATGTACGACTGCGAGTTACATGAAAGTAACTAAGCTATAAATAATTTTAATTAATAATAATTGTAAATATTAATTAATACTAAATAATATTTAATAAATTAGTCCCAGTTTAATGCAGAGTTTTCTTCCAAGCACAGAAACTTGTAAATATAAATACAAGATAATAGATAGATCGATAAATAAATAGACAACTTTCAAATATTGCACCAAGTAATGGCGAGAGGAAAACAACTAGACAGTATACATTACATTTGAAATTAATAATGGATGAATGGTAATAAATTGGTGTATGTTTGCATGTATACCAGACAAAGTCCATTTAATGACAGAATTTAACCATTTTGTGTAAAAACTTTTATATCTCATAATATTAAGTAAAACAGTAATCGAAAAAAGTTATAGTTTGTATATACAAGAGATGAAAGTAATTCCATCCATCATTATACTATCATCCAAGAGGAGCCAAACATTTATGGTTCATCCAATAAAATCTGCAGACTTCTAGATGTTACTACTGCTCGGCTTAGACTCTGTTACAAGTATCTCTGGGAATTCTCATTATCTGCCGATGTAGACCTGACCAAATAAAAATAAAAATAAAAAATAAATATGTTTATTCAGGTAAGGTACATACATACAAGTGATTTTACATAAATTGATCGATTTATAGATAGAGCTAGTACATACAATGCCTAAAGCCACTATTACGCAATGCGTTTCGGGCAGGAAAAATATTAATATCTAAAACTTAATTCTAATTGAGCATAAAGAATAAAATGTGTTGAGAACAAATACAAATAACGATAAAAAAAGGGGGGAACATGACTGAAAAAGCAGCACAAATACAATAGGTCGACAAACAGCGTTGATTAAAAAAAAGATAACAGACATGGGTTGACAATAGAGGGGTAAGGTAGGTTACAGGGAATTTATTAGGTAGTGTTTCGTTTTTATCTTAAACTGGTTAAGAGAGGTACAGTCTTTAACATGGTTGGGAAGGTCATTCCACATTCTGGGTCCCTTGATTTGTAGAGCATTTCTAGTTTGATTAAGTCGTACTCTTGGAATATCAAAACTGTATTTATTTCTGGTGTGGTGCTCATGGGTTCTGTTACAACCTTCAATGAAGCTTTTGAGGTCAGGATTGGCATTACAGTTCAGCGTTTTAAATATGTATAATACACATTAGAGAATGTGCAGTGACTTAATATCTAACATATTTAGAGATTTGAGTAGGGGTACCGAGTGATGTCAGGGGCCAGAGTTGGATATTGCCCTAATAGCAGCATTGTGTTGAGTAATTAGAGGACTTAAATGATTTTGGGTAGTAGAACCCCAAGCACAAATACCATAGTTGAGGTATGGATAGATGAGGGAGTAATAGAGAGTAACCAGGGCAGGGCGGGGTACATAATATCTGATCTTAGAAAGAATGCCAACAGTTTTTGAAACTTTTTTTGATATATTTAGAATGTGTCCCTGGAAATTCAGCTTATGATCAATGAGAACGCCAAGAAATTTTCCATCTAGTTTGTTACAAATTTGGGTATTGTTTATTTTGAGATTTATTTGATTAGAGGATTTATTGCCAAACAGCATATAGAAAGTTTTGTCAATGTTAAGGGTGAGTTTGTTGGCAGTTAGCCAAAGATGGACTTTATTTAGCTCAATATTTACTGTGGCATTTAGAGCAAGGGGGTCAGGACTGGAATAAATGAAGGTTGTGTCGTCAGCAAATAGAATTGGTTTGAGGTGTTGGGAGGCATTTGGAAGGTCATTAATGAAGATGAGAAAGAGGAGAGGGCCAAGTATGCTGCCCTGAGGAACACCAATGTTGATGGGTAGGGTGGGAGAAATTGAATTATTCACAGAAACATATTGAAGCCTGTCAGTAATGTAAGATTTGAGGTATTGTAGGGAGTGTCCTCTGGCTCCATAATGATGTAATTTAAGAAGAAGGTTTTGGTGGTTGACAGTGTCAAAAACCTTACGCAGGTCCACAAATAACCCAACAGAGAACTCATTTTTATCAAGAGCTGCATGAATTAAGTTAATCATACTAATAAGTGCATCGTTAGTGCTTTTTTTGGGTCTGAAGCCAAATTGGAAAGAGCTAAGTATATTGTGTTTGGCCAGATAAGAGTAAAGCTACTTGTAGATTAGTTTTTCAAAAAATTTTGATAAGTTAGGCAGGATTGATATAGGTCTGTAGTTGTTAACATCTGTGAGATCACCACATTTGTGGACAGGGGTTACTCTCGCTTTTTTTAGAATATCTGGAAAGGTTTGGAGTTCAAGTGACTTATTGAAGAGCAATGCAATTGCAGGGGCTAAGGATCTGGAGGCTTTTTTGTAAATTAATGTTGGTATCTCCTCAAATATAAACTGTGTCAACAAAATTATTCGCACACCCTCCATCAATATGTGATGGAGTGTGAAAAGATACGTGAATTTAGAGACAATTCTATAACAAATGTTCCAAAGATGTGTAACTATTTCATTCATAATGATCTGCTACCAAAAATCTTAGCCAAATATCCCCAGTTTGCTAACTGTAGTAACTAAGTGATTGTAACCTATCCATCGCTGCCCGCCGGATGGGGGGCGGTGTGCAGGACAAACATATAAATTGTGACACTAGCTCTCCACATATGTCAGTTGCTTAATTTAGAACCTGTACTTGAGGTCGATCTCGAACCCATTGTTGATGTGACGACTTATATTGAATTTTGTAACTAGCTCATCAAGATTGTAACTTGCTTAGCTAAATGAATTGTGGGGTTCAGTCACTGAGCCCATTATGTGCCTCTGTAACCCTTTCCACTACCGCCCACAAGATGGGTATGGGGTGCATAATAAATAAACTAAGCTAAGCAAGAGATGAAACAGAGAGCCATGAGCTAGAGCGATGTGCTGAGTCCATAAGGAGGGCGAGCTTCCAGAAATACCTTCCTGTGATTGGTTGTTACGGGGAATACCAACACTCTTTTATGAATAAAATTTAAACTAAGAAATAGGTCCTTGTGCACAACAACAAGGTTGTTGTGAAAAAGAACAACAATTTCTGTTTTGCACCTGACAGAAATCTCCATCTAACTGAATAATTTACTCGAATAAGAGGGCAGAGCCGTGTATCATTATTTGTGTCAAGGCAACCCCCAATAATGACGTCACAAGTTAGGTAGCCTGCCCATTTTTATATAACATCTGTTATATCCTGCAATATTTAATTATCACTTTATTAACACTTTAGATAATTAACACTTCACTTTTTGGGTAAATTAAAGTTAAAGCAGAATTCCATACGCAGGACTAGTGGGCTGAACTAAGATGATTTACTAAGTGGATGGCACCTATGGCTGATCCTTTCCTGTGATTGGCTATTGCGGGGAATGCCAATGCATATATGAATAAAATGCAAAATAAGAAATACATCCTTTTGCTCAATAACCTTGTTGTTGTACAAAACAACAACAATTTCTGTTTTATACAAGACAAACTTCCATCTAACTGAATAATGTAGACTAATAAGAGGGCGGAGGCATTGTATCGCCGATATTATTTGTGTGAGGCAATCCCCACTGATGACGTCACAAGTCAGGTAGCCAGCCCATGTTTCTGTAACACCCGTTATATCCTGTAGTATTTAATTATCACTATATTAATATTTTTAAATACTTAACATTTCACTTTTTAGTTAGATTAAAGTTGAAGCAGAATGTCATAAGCAAGGATGGTGTGCTGAATAAAGATGATTTATTAAGTGGATGGAGCCTTTAGCTGATCCCTTCCTGTGATTGGCTGTTGTGCGAATGTCAACAAAGAGTTTCTACCAATGATATGCCATTTATTATGCACCCCATACCATCTGTGGGCGGAGCTTGGAACCTCCTACCCGAGCACAACAACCCACCTTATGGGTTGCTGTTTGGCTATTTATAGTGCGTTGGAAAAAAAACAGATGGCGTTAGTTGTATTTTGTGGGGTAATTTGTTATAAGTGTAATTTGATATCAACAGATGGCGTAAGCTGTATCTTTTGGCTACTGTTGACCAGCTAGTTGATAGTGTTCTCTTCTGCCAACAGATGGCATCAGCTGTATCATTATTACTTCCGAATTCCCTTTAAACACTGATCCACAAGTCCCTTGGCTTATGATAAGGCTTTATACCATTTATGTTAAGTATTAGATAACTGGAGTTCCGCAATTACTTTTATTTATCAACTGTTCAGGATATCATCATAACGTCTGGTTAGGACGTACTGCTCTCGATTGATGAAGATTAAGCCACCCAAGAGGTGGCACGGGCATGAATAGCCCGTAAATACTGCTCTCGTAATATTATTCAGGGGGGGGGGGAACTATCAAGTGAAAGCGCCAAGCCATTACGACTATATAGCACTCGGAAGGGATCAGGATACGGATTTGGGATGGAACGGGGGAAAGGAATGGTGCCCAACCTCTTGGGCGGTCGGGGATTGAACGCGGACCTGTAGGAAACGAGACCGTCGCTCTACCGTCCAGCCCAAGTGGTTAAGCGTATATTATTAAAACAACAATTTATGCATATAATAACAGCATTTCACACTAAAAATACTGGATATATTGAAATTTGGTAGTGAATTCCAATCTAGGAATCTCCTATGACTAAACTGTACTTTTTAATCATTTTTACTACTATTAAATTATTAAGTACTTACTATAATATTAAAAAAATTATTTATTTAATATTTAAATTAAATGATAAATAATAGGTAATAATAAATCATTGTGTAGGGGGACAGGCAGCCAGTGTATATATACATGTTAGGCTTATACCAAGGTCCCACAAAGGTGCCACAAAGGTGCCAAATTAAAGACTGGGTGCTGCCGGGCGGGCCCAAGGGCTGCTGGCGGCCCTGGCCAGGCTGAACTTCCGCGCCCTTATAATCACCATTGTTTAATAATCTTCACAGGGAGAAACAACTGTAAATATAGGAATAGTTTATTACAACATACACGGTAAAGAAAACAGCTCGGAAACTAAAGAAATAAAGCTGCCGAAAAAACATTAAAGTCCACTTCAAGTTCAAGTATGTTTATTGAGACAATAAAAAAATACATCTCAAAGGGATAGAGTAGCTAGGCTATTTCTACCCCCCCCTCCTTACTTCAAGTCCCTCAAGGGCGCACAAATTCAGTGAGTACAAATACACAAATCACAATACAAGAATCCCATTTAACATAGCAGGTTAAAATAGAAGAACAGCATATAAGTGTTACAAGTGAGTTACAAGTTACAAGGGAACAAGTGAAAGGCGGTGGAGGCCAAACCGGAATTGCATACTGATTTTAATGCAGATATGTCGTGATTATCATAATATAAAGATGTTAAGGCACGAAAACCTTTTTATTCGTTAAATTGTAAAGGCAATTAAAAAGAACCTACTCACAGCCCCTCTGTTTAAGTCCCTCAAAATGCTAAACATATACTCTACACATTCTCGTGTGCTATCTANTTATTCAACAAAAGAAAATGCAGCTTGCATAATTAAAAATAACACAAATAATGCAAAATATATGCTAAACAAATCCAACAAAATAAAAATAGGTTATTCTTATACTGAGACATAGAAACAAGAAATAGTTCCGTTGCAACTGGGAGTTATTTTTTAAGAGAGACTTCCTGGTTCTTTAAGTATTGAGAATGCTTTTAGCTTGTCCAAAATGATGGCAGCCTCACCCTGGAAAACATGTCTGGATTAGTGAAACAATAGCTGAAAGATGCAAACATGTCATAACTGATTGATTGATAATGATTAAGCCACCCAAGAGGTGGCACGGGCATGAATAGCCCGTAAGTGGTGGCCCTTATGAGCCATTACCAGTATCGAGAGATGATACTGGAGATCTGTGAGGTGCGACTGCACCCTGCGTGACGGGAGATGTCTCCCGGAACAAATGTGACCAAATGGTCTGTCATAACTGTTTGAATTAATTGTAATACAGTTAATGTGTCTCGCGAGAGAATCAGTGCAGACAGACGCATAGTAATGAAGGGTTTATTCTATGTTGGATTAGAGAATGGTTAGTTTAATGAAGGTGAACAGAGGGTTGACTTAAATGAGTTAAGTTCCCAGCCCCGTCCTCTCGAGTTGACACAACGTCACAAAAAGGATGTATTCAATTACCTCAACCAAACCTAATTGAAATCGAGGACACTGGAATAGAATCGGCCGTTATAACTATAAAGATACAATAATAGGTACTGTATAACGCCCGTTTGCTGTTCGTGGATACTCGGTTAAAGGCTGTTACATATAAACAGTAACAAATATATTTCAATAACGTTTGAAAAATAACCCTTAAATGGCTTCAACGCTGATACAATTGGTGTCAAATGTAATTTCCCTAGTTCAGGAAAGGTGAAGGAGAAAAAGCAACCATGAGCTTACACTAATTCTTTCAAGGCGGCCACTGGCAGTAGTGACTCAGGGTGGGTAGAGGCAAGAACGTCTTTCAGAACTGTGAGCTGAGACACCTCCTCCCGCAGCTGCGTCACCTGGGCCTCAGACTCCTTGGTACGGCCCTTGTCCTGACCAGCCAACAAAAAAATACACAGTAAAAATACTGAACACTTTAATGTAAACTTTATTTAAAAATCAATGACATTAAATACCTAGTAAATTATTAATATTAACATAGTACTGAGGCTATATAGATTAATAGTACTATGGTGCTGGGGCTTATAAATTAACAGGACTATAATTCTGAGGCTTTATTAATAGTACTATCATGCTGAGGCTACATTGATTGATAGTACTGTACTATCATGCTGAGGCTACTCTTGATTGATAGTACTATCGTGCTGAGGCTATACAAATTAATAGTTCTGTGACGTGACTGAAATGCCACCAAAGTAACACTCCTGATGTCAATGTTGTAATGATTGCAACAACCACTCCTGCTATTGTAACAACTATGATAACACTCACTGTAATGGTTGCTATTCATTTGTAATCCTACGCCTGTAATAACTTGCATTGATATAACCCCAAAGAACTGAAGAGTCCGCCCTCACAGCAGAAAATGTTCATCCAGTTATCAGGGGAAAGGGGGGAGAAATGACCAAGTTGTTAAAGATATCTCAACAATCTATTGCAGAAGTGGATGGTAATAAGGTTACTCTTTCAAAACATATAAATGCCGCTACCACTCCTCCTGGAACTTTAATAATTAGGATAATTGACTCGGGAGGAGACTAATCAACTAACACAGAGTGCTTTGAGAAATTGATACTTACTGGATGCATGGAATTACAGAGGGAATATATGTACTCATAAAAATACTCATAAGACCACAGGTAATGTCCAAAACAATCCAAGACTTATGTCTCAGCAATTTAGGGAAAAATATATAAAATACATAGGAGATAATTAACGGTAACTTTATTTAATAATGCAAATTTATTAATCCTAAGCTAGTAACATCCTATTCCTAAGAGGCATGGTAATGTACTACAAATTGTACAGGGAACAGGTAACAGACACTTACCTTTATCCACTGCCTCTCAGCCAGTGGTGTGGCCTCCTGGTTGATCACCCCCACCCCTTTGCACTCCCGGTTAACACTAAAAATATTTTACTCTCCATCTTTCAAAGTGAAGTTAAGGCTCCACCCCTAAAGGCCTCTTGCCCTAGAAGCTCCACCATTTTCTTAACCTACATCCAATCCATTTGAACCAGACCTAGGTCCTGGCAATCTTTAAAACTCCAAAAGGTGGTGTTTTTCCACAAAACTGGATACTACTGGCAAGCCTACAGAGGGCAGATGTGACAGGCAACCTTGCAATTCGAAATGACAGTAAACCTGCCCTCTCGACCGTCCAGAGGGGGAAAACAATTAAAATACATATATGGATCACTTTACTCCGAAGTCTGGGATCCGGGGGAAGTAGAGAGAGGGGAAGGAGGGGTAGAAGAGAGGAAGGGGGAAGGGGGAGAGAGGCAGAAAAGAGGAAGGAATAATAAGAAGGGGAAAGAAAAGAAGGAAGGAGAGAAAGAGAGGAAGAGGCCTAACATGTCTAGTCGTTACAGTACTATTGTGCTGAGGCTATATCAGTTAATAGCAACATCGTGTTGAAGCTATATTAATTAATAGTAACATCGTGCTGAGGCTATACCAATTATGCTAACTTATTACAGTACTCATAACCCCATGCCCCCCCCAGGGACACACAATGTGGCATCGAGATCTGTGACCTCCAAACACTTCTTCCATTTTTTTTATTTACACATCTGGGTACAATAAATGACATCTGACTCAACATATATACATAACAATTTATTCACAGTTTATCAGACTAACAGCACCGTGACCAAATGAGATCCTAACACATGTGTAATTATGGACTCCATTCCCATCCTGTGGGTGAGTGACAGGAAAGTCAGGGAACACTTGAGATGAACTCATGGAGGGTTGGAACCCATTTTCTGGCCAACCAATAGAGCAGATGAATCCGGCTTATGGAATTCCTCTTATGAATAAGAAAATGAGTGAAATTAATGTGATCAAACCTAAAGTGCGACACCTATAAGTGATGAGAATTCACGCATCGGAGGGGGTCACCTTTGTGGGCTATCTGGGTGTCCAGACCCGGAAGCATTGACAAAAAAGTGGGCATGGGCAAACTATTACGTCAAAGGAAACCCAAATTTTGAATGGTCAATAAACTCCACCATGTGAAGGGGGTGTCTCACGGTAGAGAACTGTGGCCACGGGGACCCAACGTTCCAAACCAAGAATAGGAAAAATTAAATGGGTTCAAGTCCAATTCCATAAGGAAGGGAGGAGGGGCCAACCAAATGACTACTCTATAGAAGCTGGAGCCGGGATGTTGTCACGCTCATCAGAAAACCAAACATGTCCAGCAATCCAAAACACACTATGAAGTACCTGTTTTAAGGTACCGAATAGCTTGTAGTCCCAATCCTTCACCGTTGGACAGAGATTTTATCTCGAACTCATACCATATAACACTGATCACGTGAAACAAATATATATGTAAATTATCATCTAGATCTAAATTAGTAATACATTTCAAAGAGTAGAAATGTTGCATTATGTACCTTTTCCTTGAGTCTCAAGTTGCAGAATCTTTTCGTGATGTCACGACAGTCTGCTTCAAACTCACACCTGTTATTAAATATCAGAATTAGAAATCATACATCAAACATTTACTGCATGAATACATTTTTTATTTTAGTTTGGTGTTGGGCTTTAGGCTTATCAACCTCTCAGAGTTATTGACCAACTACCAAGTTTAAAATATTTTATAGCGAATAATACACAAAGTTGAACTTGAACAAATATCACATATACCCTTAACGTTAAGCTTGAAAAATGTAATCCTAAGAATATGACATTGCACGTCACACTCCAAAGAATATTAAAGTGATTATATTATTATGATGAGGATGCATGATAGCGTTATTCTTAGGGACTGTGCTCAATGGGACCCGACTTTAGAAAAACTGCAAAATATATAAATGAGTGATTAATTAAAACAGTTCTCACGAAAATCTTACACTCTTTTATTGATCATCCGGCGGAGTTTGTCCTTGCGGGCTCGGTTCTTGGCCAGGGCCTCCTCTGAGGCTCTCAATTCTGCGTTATGCTCCTCAATCCTGGCGAGCTGCAGTCTCTCCTGCTCCTTCAGCTCGGTAACCTTGGCTGGGGAAACACGACATACAGGGCATGGGTGAAAGGAAGGGGTGCGTCTGAGGCAGAGAACATGGGTGAGGGGGTACGTCTGAGGAAGAGGGAAGGGGCTGAAGAGAACGTCTGAGACAGAAGGCATTGGTGAGGGGGTACGGCTGAGGCAGAAAGCATGGGTGAATGAGTGTCTGAGGTAGAAGGCAGAGGCAAATTGGGAATAATAATAATAATTCATTGTGTCGGGGGACAGGAAGCCAAGTGTATTCATACAAGTTAGCCTTATATCGATGTCCCCCCCCCCCCCCCCCATGGTTGAATTACTGACGCTGCCCAGGATGCAACCCCACAACAAGCTGACTAACTCCTGAGTACCTACTTAATGCCAGCTAAACAGAGCCATTAGGTGAAAGGAAATGTGCCCAACCATTTCTGTCCTGTCCGGGTTTCTCGATTGTGCGTCGAGAACGAACCCGACTGTACTACCGGGACCCTTAAATGTCTGAGACATACGTCATGAGTGAAGGGGAAACGTCTGAGACAGACAGCATGGGTGAAGAGGAACGTCTGAGGCAGCAGGCATAACAAATAGGAACGTCTTAGTAAGTAGGCAGGGGTGAAAGGGAACATCTGAAGCAGCAGGCATAGTGAAGGGGAACATCTGAGGCAGAAGGGACTAAAGGGGAACGTCTGAGACAGACAGCATGGGTGAAAGGGAACGTCTGAGGCAGACAGCATGGGTGAAAGGGAACGTCTGAGGCAGAAAGCAGGGGTTGAGGTGGCTTAACACTTACATCTTGATACTAATTAACAATTTATTTCGGTGATTCGATCACTTACGAATGGGGTATTGAGTTTATTCCTAATTTTTGTTTTTACATTCTTGCAAAGCCACTAACACGCATAGCGTTTCGGGCAAGTCCTTAATCTAACAGTTTTCCATCAGTCTTGCACAAACCTGAACTCAGCCTCACATAGCAGCCTAATATGAGAGTATCCTATATTTAACGTTATCTTATTTAACAACCTAATCTTAATTATTTAGATTATCTTAATGTAAAGATAGCCTAGTCTCGGAGGTAATCATCTCAATGTGAATAGCTTTAGGAAAATTATCAACCTCAGTGGCATCCTATCTGAGGATGGTATGTAGGGAACCATGCCTCGATGACACACTGACGTGGGAGACATCTCCAGTCACGTAGGGTGCAGTCGCACCTCCACAGATCTCCAGTATCAGCTAATAATACTGGTAATGGCTCAAAAGGGCCACCACTTACGGGCTATTCATGCCCGTGCCACCTTTTGGGTGGCTTAATCTTCATCAATCAATCAATCGATGACACACTGATATATTGGTATAACATTGTAGGCAGGAAGCCTGCTGGGATTATCAAAGTTCTTTAACCAAGGGCCAGGCTTAAGACGCGGTCATCCATTCAGTTACTTGACTTTTAGGAAAATAGCTTTAGGTTATTTTCTGTTTTTAGGCTATTTTCTATTTTGTATATAATAGCTGTGTTTAATGTGACTGACCGGGAGGAATCCGCAAACTACAGCGCCAAGCTTCGGTAGTAAATTTCCGGTAATCAACCATGTCCTCTCGCGGAAAATACATTGCATTTTTAACGCAATCGACCAAACCGTCAAAATTTCGACGATTTTACAAAATGAAAGTACCGAAATATTGCCGTTTTATGAGCACCAACTTTCATGGTTTAGGAAGGGTGCTTGGGTTCGAAAATTTACCGTTAAACAAAACCATTACATTTTTACAGAGCCAAATCATGAGAACGGACTGAAAACAGTGGTGGTGCCAAGTTCAATGGGAGCGCCTTGGCAATAGAAGGAAGATTAGTTTCAGCAACAGGCCAACTGGAAAGGAAATAAATACGTACGGGCACTTACCTTTGAGTGTGCGAGTAATAGAACGCATGTCCTCAATACGTTTTAGCTGCATATCAAGTTTCCTCTGAAGATTTGCCCTCTCGGTCTGCATGTCCTCCACCCGACGGGTCTGTCACACACGTGTTATAATCACGGTATAATACTAATGATTATCATGATAGCCTATAACAATAGCGATAATTGAAGTAGTGAAACTTAAGAGAGCAGATTATCATGATAGCCTATAATGATAGCGATAATTGAAGTAGTGAAACTAAGAGAGCAGATTATCATGATAGCCTATAATGATAGCGATAATTGAAGTAGTGAAACTAAGAGAGCAGATTATCATGATAGCCTATAATGATAGCGATAATTGAAGTAGTGAAACTGAAGAGAGCAGATTATCATGATAGCCTATAATGATAGCGATAATTGAAGTAGTGAAACTGAAGAGAGCAGATTATCATGATAGCCTATAATGATAGCGATAATTGAAGTAGTGAAAATTAAGAGAGCAACATTTTCATTAATAATTAGTACAGTCCGGTTAACAGTTCATTAAGTAACGAGACTGTTGTTACAAATGATGTTTTCTGCCAGCTGGCAGTCGATAGTTTGGGCAAGAGGTATAGTATAGTCAACATAGCAGCTCTTCATGTATGACATGCTAAGGCTGGATATATGTAGCCTACTTGATAACGCTTATATATAACTTGAAGACAAAACATTGAGCTGTATCTCTGACAGATTAGTAGACTAGGTAGCTTTCATGTTTTTCTCATTATTCCAAGTAGGACTATAACTTGGCCAACAGAAGGTATCTATCTCTTTTACTACTTTACAATAAAAAAATACTCACCATAAAAGTCAGCTTATTGCCATAGTCGGTGACTGTACTCTTAAGCTCATCCATCCTCAAGTTGGGCACCGGCGATAATATTAATGGCTTTTCCTTCTCGGCTGCCCTTTCCCGATGACCTTGGACGCTTCATCAGGGCTGCAGGATCTTGTAAACTGAGATACGTTAAGCTTTCAGTAGGCTGGAGGCAACGGGTCACCTGGAGGCGAGCACTGACGAGACTCCCGAGGTCGCCGGCCATACTGGAGTGGGATGTCTCAGGTCATAACTCAGCGTGCTGCTACCAGAAATCTTAGCCAAATATCCCCAGTTTGCTAACTAACTGTACGGTAGTAACTAAGTGATTGTAACCTATTGTATCCACCGCTGCCCACTGGATGGGGCGGTGTGCAGGACAAACATATAAAATGTGACACTAGCTCTCCCACATGTCAGTTGCTTAATTTAGAAACTGTACTTGTGGTCGATCTCGAACCCATTGTTGATGTGACGCC
>WNGS01000009.1:5871677-5888386 GCA_020271785.1 Procambarus virginalis
GCGTGTGTATCTACTATTGGAGTCTGCAGTGGGGACGGAGAGTTGAGGCGTGAAGGAGTATAGTATGGCTGGGGGGGAGTTATGATGCAGCAAAGAGAGGAATGCATAAGAGAGAGAGAGAGAGATAAGAGAGTAGAGAGAGAGATGAGATGATAGAGATAGAGATAGATAGATATAGATATCTATACTGTATAGATATGATATTATAGGATATAATAGATATAGAGCTAGAGCGGATATATCTATAATATATATATATATGCGAACAAGCCTGAATGGTCCCCAGGGAGAAAGTAATAGTGCAGATAGAAATGTGATGATATAATCATATATAATAGATATAAATATATATATATTATTATATATATATATATATAATATTATATATTATATATATATGCTTAATTTTCCAAGCACTTGCACGTTTTGTGGCATTTGTTTTCTAGTGGGTATTTTTCATTATTTTAGAGTTTATCTCCAGTTCCTCCAGCTTCCCTTGTGTGATAGAGCAAAGATTGGCTTCTGGTAGGCTCAGACATCAGATAAGAATGAACTGGGGTTGCTGGGTGCATATATTGAACTAACCTAACTAAAAACTGTCTGCATTTATACTGAATTTTGTAACTAGCTCATCAAGATTGTAACTTGCTTAGCTAAATGAATTGTGGGGTTCAGTCCTTGAGCCCATTATGTGCCTCTGTAACCCTTTCCACTACCGCCCACAAGGTGGGTATGGGGTGCATAATAAATGAACTAAACTAACTCTGCGTGCTGTGCTCGCATTTAAATCGTCAGTCTGTGGCTGCTGTCGCGGGGTGCTTGTTTGTGTTGCATCTGATCCTAAATAATCATAATTGAGTTTCTTAACATTAATAGCCCAAATTAGCACATCTTGCATTTAAATTAGCCCAAAAAGTAGCAAGTAGCGAAATTAAAAATTTGGGAGCGCGGGGCTCTCAAAAGTAGCCCAATTCGCTATTTGTAGCCCAATCTGGCAACACTGGCTCACTGCTGTGTTGACACGAGTCAGCTGACGTCTCACGCCCCGCCACGCCTCCCTCAGCGGCCACGCTATATACGCCTCCCTCAGCGGGCACGCTATGTACGCCTCCCTCAGCGGCCACGCTATATACACTTCCCTCAGCGGCCACGCTATGTACGCCTCCCTCAGCGGCCTCGATATGTACGCCTCCCTCAGCGGCCTCGCTATATATGCCTCACTCAGCGGCCACGCAATATACGCCTCCCTCAGCGGCAGCGGCCACGCAATATACGCCTCCCTCAGCGGCAGCGGCCACGCAATATACGCCTCCCTCAGCGGCCACGCTATATACACCTTCCTCAGCGGCCACGCTATATACACCTTCCTCAGCGGCCACGCTATATACGCCTCCCTCAGCGGCCACGCTATATACGCCTCCCTCAACGAACACGATATATACGCCTCCCATAGAGGCCACGCTATATACGCCTCCCGCAACGAACACGATATATACGCCTCCCTTAATAAATAAATAAATAAAATAAATGGCCGCGCTATATACGCCTCCATCAGCGGCCACGCTATATACGCCTCCCTTAAAGGTCACACTATATACACCTCCCTTAATGGCCACGCTATATACGCCTCCCTTAACGGCCTCATTGTACGCTTCCCTGAGCGGCCTCATAATATCTCCTTCAGCGGCCTTATTATGCCTTCTTCAGCAGCCTTAATTATGCCTTCTTCAGCGGCCTCATCTTTCCTTCCCCAGTGGCCTCGCTATGCCTCCCTCAGTGGTCCCATCATGCTTCGCGGAGCGGCCTCATTATACCTTCCACAGCGGCTTTACCATGTCTTCTTCAATGGTCTCAGGCTCTCAGTCTGCCTCTTACAGGGCCCTAATCACTACGTCTACCGATTAGGCAGGCGTACTCGAACCTACCTCGGTTCAAGGACGTTTATTGAGACAATAAGATACATCTCAGAAGAATATAAGAGCTTAGGCTATTTCTACCCTCCTGAGTGGCCTTGCAACGCCTAATTCCTTAGCAAACTGATCGCCTCACCTCCCTCAACAGCCTCGTCACGCCTGCATCAGCTCGTTCTCGCGGGCGTTCCAAACGTCAAGAAACTGTCGTATTAAAGTGCCTTATCCTAACCTACCCGAGGACCTACGAACAGAAAACGGGCCTTGTCACACCTCAGCGGCCTTACCATGCCTGCCTGTGATCTCGCGAGGCCTCCCTCAGCAGCGTCGCGACACCTTCCTCAGTGGCCTTATCGTCACGCCTTCCTCAGTGGCCTCATCGTTACTCCTTCCTCAGTGGCCTCATCGTCACGCCTTCCTCAGTGGCCCCATCGCCAAGCCTCCCTCAGTGGCCTCACCACGAGTCCTTCGATTGCAGCCCATGCACCTTTCCGTTGGGAAAGGTGTAAAAGGTGCAAAAAGGGGAAAGATGCAAAAGGTTCCGTTTGTCCCTGAGCTCTTTATGTGCCTCGATCTGTAACCCTTTCCCCTACCGCCCACAAGATGGGTATGGGATGCATAATAAATGAACTAAACTAAATTAAACTCTTCGACACAAATGTTTTTAATTAACATCTTACAAATTCTAAGAAACTTAAACAAAAACTGAAAGCTTAAACACTATTTTTTATCACGTTCACTCACCTTTTTAAATAAATGCTGATTTTATTTGCATTTAATGCCTTGGTGCATGTCTGATACATTAATATGTTATACGTTAGTAATTACATAAATAGCAAATCGAGGGTTGAAAAGATTGAAGGTAATCTGTTGATAATTAAATTGTTATATAACCAGATGTGGAGAAGATTCCTTTATTCAACAAAAGAAAATGCAGCTTGCATAATTAAAAATTAACACAAATAATGCAAAATATATGCTAAACAAATCCAACAAAATAAAATAGGTTATTCTTATACTGAACATAGAAACAAGAAATTAGTTCCGTTGCAACTGGAGTTATTTTTTAAGAGAGACTTCCTGGTTCTTTAAGTATTGAGAATGCTCTTTTAGCTTGTCCAAAATGATGGCAGCCTCACCCCTGGAAAACATGTCTGGATTAGTGAAACAATAGCTGAAAGATGCAAACATGTCATAACTGATTGATTGATAATGATTAAGCCACCCAAGAGGTGGCACGGGCATGAATAGCCCGTAAGTGGTGGCCCTTATGAGCCATTACCAGTATCGAGAGATGATACTGGAGATCTGTGGAGGTGCGACTGCACCCTGCGTGACGGGAGATGTCTCCCGGACCAAATGGTGACCAAATGGTCTGTCATAACTGTTTGAAGTAATTGTAATACAGTTAATGTGTCTCGCGAGAGAATCAGTGCAGACAGACGCATAGTAATGAAGGGTTTATTCTATGTTGGATTAGAGAATGGTTAGTTTAATGAAGGTGAACAGAGGGTTGACTTAAATGAGTTAAGTTCCCAGCCCCGTCCTCTCGAGTTGACACAACGTCACAAAAAGGATGTATTCAATTACCTCAACCAAACCTAATTAATCGAGGACACTGGAATAGAATCGGCCGTTATAACTATAAAGATACAATAATAGGTACTGTATAACGCCCGTTTGCTGTTCGTGGATACTCGGTTAAAGGCTGTTACATATAAACAGTAACAAATATATTTCAATAACGTTTGAAAAATAACCCTTAAATGGCTTCAACGCTGATACAATTGGTGTCAAATGTAATTTCCCTAGTTCAGGAAAGGTGAAGGAGAAAAAGCAACCATGAGCTTACACTAATTCTTTCAAGGCGGCCACTGGCAGTAGTGACTCAGGGTGGGTAGAGGCAAGAACGTCTTTCAGAACTGTGAGCTGAGACACCTCCTCCCGCAGCTGCGTCACCTGGGCCTCAGACTCCTTGGTACGGCCCTTGTCCTGACCAGCCAACAAAAAAATACACAGTAAAAATACTGAACACTTTAATGTAAACTTTATTTAAAAATCAATGACATTAAATACCTAGTAAATTATTAATATTAACATAGTACTGAGGCTATATAGATTAATAGTACTATGGTGCTGGGGCTTATAAATTAACAGGACTATAATTCTGAGGCTTTATTAATAGTACTATCATGCTGAGGCTACATTGATTGATAGTACTGTACTATCATGCTGAGGCTACTCTTGATTGATAGTACTATCGTGCTGAGGCTATACAAATTAATACAGTAGTTCTGTGACGTGACTGAAATGCCACCAAAGTAACACTCCTGATGTCAATGTTGTAATGATTGCAACAACCACTCCTGCTATTGTAACAACTATGATAACACTCACTGTAATGGTTGCTATTCATTTGTAATCCTACGCCTGTAATAACTTGCATTGATATAACCCCAAAGAACTGAAGAGTCCGCCCTCACAGCAGAAAATGTTCATCCAGTTATCAGGGGAAAGGGGGGAGAAATGACCAAGTTGTTAAAGATATCTCAACAATCTATTGCAGAAGTGGATGGTAATAAGGTTACTCTTTCAAAACATATAAATGCCGCTACCACTCCTCCTGGAACTTTAATAATTAGGATAATTGACTCGGGAGGAGACTAGTCAACTAACACAGAGTGCTTTGAGAAATTGATACTTACTGGATGCATGGAATTACAGAGGGAATATATGTACTCATAAAAATACTCATAAGACCACAGGTAATGTCCAAAACAATCCAAGACTTATGTCTCAGCAATTTAGGGAAAAATATATAAAATACATAGGAGATAATTAACGGTAACTTTATTTAATAATGCAAATTTATTAATCCTAAGCTAGTAACATCCTATTCCTAAGAGGCATGGTAATGTACTACAAATTGTACAGGGAACAGGTAACAGACACTTACCTTTATCCACTGCCTCTCAGCCAGTGGTGTGGCCTCCTGGTTGATCACCCCCACCCCTTTGCACTCCCGGTTAACACTAAAAATATTTTGCTCTCCATCTTTCAAAGTGAAGTTAAGGCTCCACCCCTAAAGGCCTCTTGCCCTAGAAGCTCCACCATTTTCTTAACCTACATCCAATCCATTTGAACCAGACCTAGGTCCTGGCAATCTTTAAAACTCCAAAAGGTGGTGTTTTTCCACAAAACTGGATACTACTGGCAAGCCTACAGAGGGCAGATGTGACAGGCAACCTTGCAATTCGAAATGACAGTAAACCTGCCCTCTCGACCGTCCAGAGGGGGAAAACAATTAAAATACATATATGGATCACTTTACTCCAAAGTCTGGGATCCGGGGAAGTAGAGAGAGGGGAAGGAGGGGTAGAAGAGAGGAAGGGGGAAGGGGGAGAGAGGCAGAAAAGAGGAAGGAATAATAAGAAGGGGAAAGAAAAGAAGGAAGGAGAGAAAGAGAGGAAGAGGCCTAACATGTCTAGTCGTTACAGTACTATTGTGCTGAGGCTATATCAGTTAATAGCAACATCGTGTTGAAGCTATATTAATTAATAGTAACATCGTGCTGAGGCTATACCAATTATGCTAACTTATACAGTACTCATAACCCCATGCCCCCCCAGGGACACACAATGTGGCATCGAGATCTGTGACCTCCAAACACTTCTTCCATTTTTTTTATTTACACATCTGGGTACAATAAATGACATCTGACTCAACATATATACATAACAATTTATTCACAGTTTATCAGACTAACAGCACCGTGACCAAATGAGATCCTAACACATGTGTAATTATGGACTCCATTCCCATCCTGTGGGTGAGTGACAGGAAAGTCAGGGAACACTTGAGATGAACTCATGGAGGGTTGGAACCCATTTTCTGGCCAACCAATAGAGCAGATGAATCCGGCTTATGGAATTCCTCTTATGAATAAGAAAATGAGTGAAATTAATGTGATCAAACCTAAAGTGCGACACCTATAAGTGATGAGAATTCACGCATCGGAGGGGGTCACCTTTGTGGGCTATCTGGGTGTCCAGACCCGGAAGCATTGACAAAAAAGTGGGCATGGGCAAACTATTACGTCAAAGGAAACCCAAATTTTGAATGGTCAATAAACTCCACCATGTGAAGGGGGTGTCTCACGGTAGAGAACTGTGGCCACGGGGACCCAACGTTCCAAACCAAGAATAGGAAAAATAAATGGGTTCAAGTCCAATTCCATAAGGAAGGGAGGAGGGGCCAACCAAATGACTACTCTATAGAAGCTGGAGCCGGGATGTTGTCACGCTCATCAGAAAACCAAACATGTCCAGCAATCCAAAACACACTATGAAGTACCTGTTTTAAGGTACCGAATAGCTTGTAGTCCCAATCCTTCACCGTTGGACAGAGATTTTATCTCGAACTCATACCATATAACACTGATCACGTGAAACAAATATATATGTAATTATCATCTAGATCTAAATTAGTAATACATTTCAAAGAGTAGAAATGTTGCATTATGTACCTTTTCCTTGAGTCTCAAGTTGCAGAATCTTTTCGTGATGTCACGACAGTCTGCTTCAAACTCACACCTGTTATTAAATATCAGAATTAGAAATCATACATCAAACATTTACTGCATGAATACATTTTTTATTTTAGTTTGGTGTTGGGCTTTAGGCTTATCAACCTCTCAGAGTTATTGACCAACTACCAAGTTTAAAAATTTTATAGCGAATAATACACAAAGTTGAACTTGAACAAATATCACATATACCCTTAACGTTAAGCTTGAAAAATGTAATCCTAAGAATATGACATTGCACGTCACACTCCAAAGAATATTAAAGTGATTATTATTATTATGATGAGGATGCATGATAGCGTTATTCTTAGGGACTGTGCTCAATGGGACCCGACTTTAGAAAAACTGCAAAATATATAAATGAGATTAATTAAAACAGTTCTCACGAAAATCTTACACTCTTTTATTGATCATCCGGCGGAGTTTGTCCTTGCGGGCTCGGTCTTGGCCAGGGCCTCCTCTGAGGCTCTCAATTCTGCGTTATGCTCCTCAATCCTGGCGAGCTGCAGTCTCTCCTGCTCCTTCAGCTCGGTAACCTTGGCTGGGGAAACACGACATACAGGGCATGGGTGAAAGGAAGGGGTGCGTCTGAGGCAGAGAACATGGGTGAGGGGGTACGTCTGAGGAAGAGGGAAGGGGCTGAAGAGAACGTCTGAGACAGAAGGCATTGGTGAGGGGGTACGGCTGAGGCAGAAAGCATGGGTGAATGAGTGTCTGAGGTAGAAGGCAGAGGCAAATGGGAATAATAATAATAATTCATTGTGTCGGGGGACAGGAAGCCAAGTGTATTCATACAAGTTAGCCTTATATCGATGTCCCCCCCCCCCCCCCCCCCATGGGTGAATTACTGACGCTGCCCAGGATGCAACCCCACAACAAGCTGACTAACTCCTGAGTACCTACTTAATGCCAGCTAAACAGAGCCATTAGGTGAAGGAAATGTGCCCAACCATTTCTGTCCTGTCCGGGTTTCTCGATTGTGCGTCGAGAACGAACCCGACTGTACTACCGGGACCCTTAAATGTCTGAGACATACGTCATGAGTGAAGGGGAAACGTCTGAGACAGACAGCAGGGGTGAAGAGGAACGTCTGAGGCAGCAGGCATAACAAATAGGAACGTCTTAGTAAGTAGGCAGGGGTGAAAGGGAACATCTGAAGCAGCAGGCATAGTGAAGGGGAACATCTGAGGCAGAAGGGACTAAAGGGGAACGTCTGAGACAGACAGCATGGGTGAAAGGGAACGTCTGAGGCAGACAGCATGGGTGAAAGGGAACGTCTGAGGCAGAAAGCAGGGGTTGAGGTGGCTTAACACTTACATCTTGATACTAATTAACAATTTATTCGGTGATTCGATCACTTACGAATGGGGTATTGAGTTTATTCCTAATTTTTGTTTTTACATTCTTGCAAAGCCACTAACACGCATAGCGTTTCGGGCAAGTCCTTAATCTAACAGTTTCCATCAGTCTTGCACAAACCTGAACTCAGCCTCACATAGCAGCCTAATATGAGAGTATCCTATATTTAACGTTATCTTATTTAACAACCTAATCTTAATTATTTAGATTATCTTAATGTAAAGATAGCCTAGTCTCGGAGGTAATCATCTCAATGTGAATAGCTTTAGGAAAATTATCAACCTCAGTGGCATCCTATCTGAGGATGGGTATGTAGGGAACCATGCCTCGATGACACACTGACGTGGGAGACATCTCCAGTCACGTAGGGTGCAGTCGCACCTCCACAGATCTCCAGTATCAGCTAATAATACTGGTAATGGCTCAAAAGGCCACCACTTACGGGCTATTCATGCCCGTGCCACCTTTTGGGTGGCTTAATCTTCATCAATCAATCAATCGATGACACACTGATATATTGGTATAACATTGTAGGCAGGAAGCCTGCTGGGATTATCAAAGTTCTTTAACCAAGGGCCAGGCTTAAGACGCGGTCATCCATTCAGTTACTTGACTTTTAGGAAAATAGCTTTAGGTTATTTTCTGTTTTTAGGCTATTTTCTATTTTGTATATAATAGCTGTGTTTAATGTGACTGACGGGAGGAATCCGCAAACTACAGCGCCAAGCTTCGGTAGTAAATTTCCGGTAATCAACCATGTCCTCTCGCGGAAAATACATTGCATTTTTAACGCAATCGACCAAACCGTCAAAATTTCGACGATTTTACAAAATGAAAGTACCGAAATATTGCCGTTTTATGAGCACCAACTTTCATGGTTTAGGAAGGGTGCTTGGGTTCGAAAATTTACCGTTAAACAAAACCATTACATTTTTACAGAGCCAAATCATGAGAACGGACTGAAACAGTGGTGGTGCCAAGTTCAATGGGAGCGCCTTGGCAATAGAAGGAAGATTAGTTTCAGCAACAGGCCAACTGGAAAGGAAATAAATACGTACGGGCACTTACCTTTGAGTGTGCGAGTAATAGAACGCATGTCCTCAATACGTTTTGCTGCATATCAAGTTTCCTCTGAAGATTTGCCCTCTCGGTCTGCATGTCCTCCACCCGACGGGTCTGTCACACACGTGTTATAATCACGGTATAATACTAATGATTATCATGATAGCCTATAACAATAGCGATAATTGAAGTAGTGAAACTTAAGAGAGCAGATTATCATGATAGCCTATAATGATAGCGATAATTGAAGTAGTGAAACTAAGAGAGCAGATTATCATGATAGCCTATAATGATAGCGATAATTGAAGTAGTGAAACTAAGAGAGCAGATTATCATGATAGCCTATAATGATAGCGATAATTGAAGTAGTGAAACTGAAGAGAGCAGATTATCATGATAGCCTATAATGATAGCGATAATTGAAGTAGTGAAACTGAAGAGAGCAGATTATCATGATAGCCTATAATGATAGCGATAAATGAAGTAGTGAAAATTAAGAGAGCAACATTTTCATTAATAATTAGTACAGTCCGGTTAACAGTTCATTAAGTAACGAGACTGTTGTACAAATGATGTTTCTGCCAGCTGGCAGTCGATAGTTTGGGCAAGAGGTATAGTATAGTCAACATAGCAGCTCTTCATGTATGACATGCTAAGGCTGGATATATTAGCCTACTTGATAACGCTTATTAAACTTGAAGACAAAACATTGAGCTGTATCTCTGACAGATTAGTAGACTAGGTAGCTTTCATGTTTTTCTCATTATCCAAGTAGGACTATAACTTGGCCAACANTGAATTTGTGCGCCCCTTGAGGGATTTGTAGTAGAGAGGGGGGGGGGTAGAAATAGCCTACTACTCTATCCTTTGAGATGTACGTTTTTTATTGTCTCAATAAACATACTTGAACTTGAAGTGGACTTTAATGCTGTTTCGGCAGCTTTATTTCCTTAGTTTCCGAGCTGTTTTCTTTACCGTGTATGTTGTAATAAACTATTCCATATTTACAGTTGTTTCTCCCTGTGAAGATTATTAAACAATTGTGATTATAAGGGCGCGGAAGTTCAGCCTGGCCAGGGCCGCCAGCAGCCCTTGGGCCGCCCGGGCAGCGCCCAGTCTTTAATTTGGCACCTTTGTGGCACCTTTGTGGCACCTTGGAATAAACTTAACATGTATATACACACTGGCTGCCTGTCCCCCTACACAATGATTTATTATTACCTATTATTTTATCATTTAATTTAAATATTAAATAAATAATTATTTAATTATTATAGTAAGTACTTAATAATTTAATAATAAGTAGTAAGTACATAAAAATGATTAAAAGTACAGTTTAGTCATAGGAGATTCCTAGGTTGGAATTCACTACCAATTTCAATATATCAAGTATTTTTAGTGTGAAATGCTGTTATTATATGCATAAATTGTTGTTTTAATAACATTACGCTTAACCACTTGGGCTGGACGGTAGAGCGACGGTCTCGTTCCTACAGGTCCGTGTTCAATCCCCGACCGCCCAAGAGGTTGGGCACCATTCCTTTCCCCCGTTCCTTCCCAAATCCGTATCCTGATCCCTTCCGAGTGCTATATAGTCGTAATGGCTTGGCGCTTTCACTTGATAGTTCCCCCCCCCTTAAATAATATTACAAGAGCAGTATTTACGGGCTATTCATGCCCGTGCCACCTCTTGGGTGGCTTAATTCTTCATCAATCGAGAGCAGTACGTCCTAACCAGACATTATATGATGATATCCTGAACAGTTGATAAATAAAGTAATTGCAGAATTCCGTTATCTAATACTTATCATAAATGGTATAAAGCCTTATCATAAGCCAAGGGATTTGTAGATCAGTGTTTAAAGGGAATTCGGAAGTAATAATGATACAGCTGATGCCATCTGTTGGCAGAAGAGAACACTATCAACTGGCTGGTCAACAGTGGCCATAAGATACAGCTTACGCCATCTGTTGACATCAAATTACACTTATAACAAATTACCCCACAAAATACAACTAACGCCATCTCTTTTTTTCCAACGCACTATAAATAGCCAAACAGCAACCCATAAGGTGGGTTGTTGTGCTCGGGTAGGAGGTTCCTAGCTCCGCCCACAGATGGTATGGGGTGCATAATAAATGGCATATCATTGGTAGATATTCTTTGTTGACATTCACACAACAGCCAATCACAGGAAGGGATCAGCTAAAGGCTCCATCCACTTAATAAATCATCTTTATTCAGCACACCATCCTTGCTTATGACATTCTGCTTCAACTTTAATCTAACTAAAAAGTGAAATGTTAAGTATTTAAAAATATTAATATAGTGATAATTAAATACTGCAGGATGTAACGAGTGTTACAGAAACATGGGCTGGCTACCTGACTTGTGACGTCATCAGTGGGGATTGCCTCACACAAATAATATCGGCGATACAATGCCTCCGCCCTCTTATTGGTCTACATTATTCAGTTAGATGGAAGTTTGTCTTATATAAAACAGAAATTGTTGTTGTTTTGTACAACAACAAGGTTATTGAGCAAAAGGACGTATTTCTTATTTTGCATTTTATTCATATATGCGTTGGCATCCCAAGCAACAGCCAATCACAGGAAAGGATCAGCTATAGGTGCCATCCACTTAGTAAATCATCTTAGTTCAGCCCACTAGTCCTGCTTATGGAATTCTGCTTTAACTTTAATTTACCCAAAAAATAAAGTGTTAATTATCTAAAGTGATAATAAAGTGATAATTAAATATTGCAGGATATAACAGATGTTATATAAAAATGGGCTGCATGGCTACCTAACTTGTGATGTCATTATTGGGTGTTGCCTTGACACAAATAATGATACACGGCTCTGCTCTCTTATTCGAGTAAATTATTCAGTTAGATGGAGATTTCTGTCAGGTGCAAAACAGAAATTGTTGTTCTTTTTCACAACAACCTTGTTGTTGTGCACAAGGATCTATGTCTTAGTTTACATTTGATTCATAAAAGAGTGTTGGTATTCCCCGCAACAGCCAATCACAGGAAGGTATTTCTGGAAGCTCGGCGGCCTTATGGACTCAGCACATCGCTCTAGCTCATGGCTCGCTGTTTCATCTCTTGTATATACAAACTATGACTATTTTTCGATTACTGTTATAATTAATAATATGAGATATAAAAGTTTTTACACAAAATAGCTAAATTCTGTCATTAAATGGACTTTGTCTGGTATACATACAAACATATACAAATTTATTACCATTCATCCATTATTAATTTCAAATGTAATGTATACTGTCTAGTTTTTTCCTCTCGCTATTACTTGGTGCAATATTTGAAAGTTGTCTATTTATTTATCGATCTATCTATTATCTTGTATTTATATTTACAAGTTTCTGTGCTTGGAAGAAAACTCTGCATTGAATTGGGACTAATTTATTAAATAATATTATTTAGTATTAATTAATATTTACAATTATTATTAATTACAATTATTTATAGCTTAGTTACTTTCATGTAACTCGCAATCGTACATTCTTCCCGATGATTGATTGACACATTTGTCAATCACACTGCACACATTTGTGAAGTGTGAGTTTAATCCTTAAGTAAACAATAATCAGTCTTAGTTAATTATGGGTTAAATGAGTCACAGAAGTTAACTAAGCTATGTATACTAAGGCTACTACCAGAAGTGGAATGGTTGCTAAGTGAATGCCAGAGGGAGGAGTCGTATCCAATAAACTCATCATATAACGAGTCAAATAGTGAAGTAGGCAAGGCCAATAAGAATGAGGGGTTGGTCCGGACAATTTCTTCAGAAGGTCAGATGTAACACAAACAAGGAGTAACGGTGTCAAGCTCAACAAGCCACAAATGTTGGACTGACAACAGGAGATGCTTTTTCACCCACAGGGTTATTAACCCATGGAACCGCCTACCTGCCGAAGCCGTAAATACCAAAACTCTGTTAACTTTTAAAGTACAGCTGGAAAAGATCACTAAGGCAAATAGGGGGAACTTCGACAAGCCATTGGCTTCTTGTCCTCCTCGAGGCCGCTAGTATTAGTGGCTCTCAGGTAAACTCAGGTACACTCGGGTAAACTCAGGTATCTCCGAGTGAAACGTTGTTGATTCGTATTTTATATTTTTAATACAGTATAACAAAAAATGAATTAATATAATGTTACGATTATTAATGATGCCCATTATTAATCAGTGTGCCCAGAAATTTATTCCCCCTAAATTAATAAACATTATTAATCATTATGATTGACTAAATCTAGTCCTTGAAGACTAGATCAGTTGTGAACGCCAGCTAGCGCACAAGTACATGAGCGCCCAAAATACTTTATTTATTTCACAGCTGTGCAGGCTCCCCATGCAGGGGACTTCCTTTTGGCAGTCCCTATGTCTGCAACAGGCACACGAGCTAAGTATTTTGTGTTTGGCTAGATAAGAGTAAAGCTGCTTGTAGATTAGTTTTTCAAATATTTTTGACAAGTTTAGCAGGATTGATATAGGTCTGTAGTTGTTAACATCAGTGAGATCACCACATTTGTGGACAGGGGTTACTCTCGCTTTTTTTTTTTTAGAATATCTGGAAAGATTTGGAGTTCAAATGACTTGTTGAAGAGCAATGCAATAGCAGGGGCTAAATATCTGGAGGCTTTTTTTGTAAATTAAAGTTGGTATCTCCTCAAGGGCACTAGACTTGGTTTTAAGGGAAAGGATTATCTCATTAACATCAGTGGAATTTGCAGGCGTTAGGTACAGAGACTGTAGATAGTTACCTGTAAGATAGTCCTGAACATCAGTACTGGAAGATGGAATATCATTTGCAAGGGATGACCCAATGGAAGAGAAGAACCTATTGAACTTAATAGCAGTATCAGAGGCTGTAAGCTGACCATCGATATTGTACAGGAGTACTGGTTTGTTATTTAAAATCTTCTTTGATCCCAATATTTGTGAAATTGTGCTCCATGTTTTCTTAATGTTGCCCTGTAACTTGTAATACTCAGTTGTAACACTTATATGCTGTGCTTCCTATTTTAACCTGCTATGTTAAATGGGATTCTTGTATTGTGATTTGTATATTTGTACTCACTGAATTTGTGCGCCCCTTGAGGGATTTGTAGTAGAGGAAGGGGGGGGGGGGGTAGAAATAGCCTAAGCTACTCTATCCCTTTGAGATGTACTTTTTTATTGTCTCAATAAACATACTTGAACTTGAAGTGGACTTTAATGCTGTTTCGGCAGCTTTATTTCCTTAGTTTCCGAGCTGTTTTCTTTACCGTGTATGTTGTAATAAACTATTCCTATATTTACAGTTGTTTCTCCCTGTGAAGATTATTAAACAATTGTGATTATAAGGGCGCGGAAGTTCAGCCTGGCCAGGGCCGCCAGCAGCCCTTGGGCCCGCCCGGGCAGCGCCCAGTCTTTAATTTGGCACCTTTGTGGCACCTTTGTGGCACCTTGGAATAACTTAACATGTATATACACACTGGCTGCCTGTCCCCCTACACAATGATTTATTATTACCTATTATTTTATCATTTAATTTAAATATTAAATAAAATAATTTATTTAATTATTATAGTAAGTACTTAATAATTTAATAATAAGTAGTAAGTACATAAAAATGATTAAAAAGTACAGTTTAGTCATAGGAGATTCCTAGGTTGGAATTCACTACCAATTTTCAATATATCCAAGTATTTTTAGTGTGAAATGCTGTTATTATATGCATAAATTGTTGTTTTAATAACATTACGCTTAACCACTTGGGCTGGACGGTAGAGCGACGGTCTCGTTTCCTACAGGTCCGCGTTCAATCCCCGACCGCCCAAGAGGTTGGGCACCATTCCTTTCCCCGTTCCTTCCCAAATCCGTATCCTGATCCCTTCCGAGTGCTATATAGTCGTAATGGCTTGGCGCTTTCACTTGATAGTCCCCCCCCCCCTAAATAATATTACAAGAGCAGTATTTACGGGCTATTCATGCCCGTGCCACCTCTTGGGTGGCTTAATCTTCATCAATCGAGAGCAGTACGTCCTAACCAGACATTATATGATGATATCCTGAACAGTTGATAAATAAAAGTAATTGCAGAATTCCAGTTATCTAATACTTATCATAAATGGTATAAAACCTTATCATAAGCCAAGGGATTTTTAGATCAGTGTTTAAAGGGAATTCGGAAGTAATAATATACAGCTGATGCCATCTGTCGGCAGAAGAGAACACTATCAACTGGCTGGTCAACAGTGGCCATAAGATACAGCTTACGCCATCTGTTGACATCAAATTACACTTATAACAAATTACCCCACAAAATACAACTAACGCCATCTCTTTTTTTCCAACGCACTATAAATAGCCAAACAGCAACCCATAAGGTGGGTTGTTGTGCTCGGGTAGGAGGTTCCAAGCTCCGCCCACAGATGGTATGGGGTGCATAATAAATGGCATATCATTGGTAGATATTCTTTGTTGACATTCACACAACAGCCAATCACAGGAAGGGATCAGCTAAAGGCTCCATCCACTTAATAAATCATCTTTATTCAGCACACCATCCTTGCTTATGACATTCTGCTTCAACTTTAATCTAACTAAAAAGTGAAATGTTAAGTATTTAAAAATATTAACATAGTGATAATTAAATACTGCAGGATGTAACGAGTGTTACAGAAACATGGGCTGGCTACCTAACTTGTGACGTCATCAGTGGGGATTGCCTCACACAAATAATATCGGCGATACAATGCCTCCGCCCTCTTATTAGTCTACATTATTCAGTTAGATGGAAGTTTGTCTTGTATAAAACAGAAATTGTTGTTGTTTTGTACAACAACAAGGTTATTGAGCAAAAGGACGTATTTCTTATTTTGCATTTTATTCATATATGCGTTGGCATTCCCCGCAACAGCCAATCACAGGAAGGTATTAGTTGGAAACTCTGCCTTCCTCAAAGTTGATTCCTAATGAACTCTAACAATAAATTCGTTTAATAAACGAGTATTTAGGGTCAAGCTACAGATGAACATTATAGGATAACGGTGTTTTAGCTTGCAGCTTCGTTAGACAGAATCCCTGGTCTTAATTTTAAAAATAAAGAACTAGAAAGCGTATTTTGTTCCTAACTTTTCGAGAAATAAATCCCAGTCTCATATTTGCGAATATTTATGCATTGATTTTTTGGCTTAAGTTCTTATCATAATCCCTTTTGCAATCTCAACACCATCTGGCTCGTATCTTGTAACTATCTTCGTTACTTAGCCTCAAAACCTTACATTTGTCTTACATATCCTCAACAGTAGATAAAAAAAAGTAATTGCAGAATTCTAGTTACCTAATACCAGCATGGTATAAAACCTTATTATAAGCTACCAGACGTATAGATCAGTGTTTAAAGTAATAATAATACATTATTATTAATGTAATAATATTATTAAAATAATAATAATACAGCTGATGCCATCTGTCGGCAGATAAGAACACTATCAACTGGCTGGTCAACAGTGGCCATAAGATACAGCTTACGCCATCTGTTGACATCAAATTACACTTATAACAAATTACCCCACAAAATACAACTAACGCCATCTGTTTTTTTCCAACGCACTATAAATAGCCAAACAGCAACCCATAAGGTGGGTTGTTGTGCTCGGGTAGGAGGTTCCAAGCTCCGCCCACAGATGGTATGGGGTGCATAATAAATGGCATATCATTGGTAGAACTCTTTGTTGACATTCGCACAACAGCCAATCACAGGAAGGGATCAGCTAAGGC
>WNGS01000009.1:5921546-5965043 GCA_020271785.1 Procambarus virginalis
ATATATATATAATATATATATATATATATATATATATATATATATATATATATATATATATATATATAATATATATATATAATATATATCGAGGTCCCCTAAGGTCGAACTACTGACTTTCCCAGGATGTAACTCTTCAATAGTTGCCAAACTCTAGGTACCCATTTACTGCTAAGTGGACAAAGGCATTAGGTAAAAGGAAACGTGTCCCATCATTTCTGTCCCAGTATTTTTCCTTGTATTTAGGCTCGGTAATACAGTTGGGTTTGTTCTCGATTCTCAACTGGGAATCCTGGATTTGAATCCTGAACAGGACAGAAATGATTGGGCATATTTCCAATCACCTAATGCCTCTGTTAAGCCAGCTCTTATGGGGCTGCATCCCAGGAAGGGTCAGTAGTTTGACCTTGGAGGACCTTGATATAAGCCAAATGTATATATATACACAGGCTATGCATCCCCAACAAAATGAATTCCAACATACAGTATTACTAAACCCTCGCCTTTAACATCAAAACACAGGGTGCATACAACATAAAACTTGCAGCAAAACCATTGACTTCACACTCTGATTACTCAACAAAAGATATAATGAATACAATAATTAGCTGGGAAACATTTTGAACTACTGGTGTAACATTTGGCTGGAAACACGTTACCAAATGTGCGTGCTTTCACTGACAGTTTTTGTCTTTAAAACATAACATTTAATTATGTTTTTTGAGTGCTGAATCATCAGTAACTGAAGGATCTCACTTTAAAACTTCACACACATTCTATGACATTCATTTCATCTCACTCCATCCTAAACTATGCTGGTACTATGTTACGTTTTACATTTGTAGTTCTGCGTATATTACGAAATTGAATGAAATGCATTTTAACAATAACTGAAAACCAGAGATTTATAGTTGAATGATTAAGTTGTTAGAAGCTGATTAGAATGTCTTAATCTTTGTGTTTTAATTATTTGCAGTGAGTGAGTACATTGACTACAATGTTGAAGACACGTATGTTGAGCCAACCTATTCTTACGCTGCACCGGTTGCATCATATGGAGCTCCATCACAGTCTTATGGTCCCCCTGCCCAAGGTTATGGCCATAGCCATACCGAGTACAAGACCACATACCAAGCTATCCCTGTCCCTGTCCAGTATGAGGAGGAGGAGGAGTCGTTTGGCAAGAAGCTGGCAAAGGGTTGGGAAAAGGCCAAAGAGCAAGTTTCCAAGTGGGAGGAGGAGGCCTCTAAGAAAATTAAAGACTTGTGTAAGTTACCTTTTATGTTCAAAGTAGATAGTGCAACTCTGTGCCATAGTGCATGTATATACTAGTTATAATTGTTTTATAAATAGCTATAAATATTTTTCTTTATCCCACAGTCTACAAAGAGGAGGAACCAGAGTACATCTACTATGAAACACCAGCTCATTATGCTCCTTCCTATGGTGCACAAGCTTACCAGGCTCCATTGCCAGTGTCCTTAGGAAAGGGAAAAGGTGGTGGTAGTGGAGGTGGCAAGGGAGGCTTCGGAGGTGGCAAGGGAAAAGGTGGTAAGGGCAAAGGTGGCGGTGGTGGTGGTGGTGGTTTCATTGCTGCAGCGCCACAGCCCATCATTGTGCAACCTCAATCGTATGGTCCTCCTCCTCCATCTTACGGTCCTCCTCCACAATCTTATGGTCCTCCTCCTCCATCTTACGGTCCTCCTCCAACATCTTATGGTGCTCCAACTGGTGGTTTTGGGCACGATGGAGGTTCCTTCCTGCGTGAGGGTCCTATTCACGATGCGGGCCCAGTTGAAGTCTCCTCATATGCTTCATAATCAGAGCATCATCCACATGGTCAAGCTCACCCGCCTCATCTCTGTCTAGCCAGAATTCCTACCTTAATGCATGCCATAGTTTATAAGATTTAATTTCCCCTCTAATGTGGGTCAATAGGCAACCCGCACTCCATATTTCATGGTTGTGATATTCCAAATTGCTCTCTACTACTTGGCTGCTTTCCTCGAGACAAATCCATCAGGGCTGTCACTGGCTTGTAGTGAGGTAGTGCCACAAACATTTTCCTGTACAAAATATTAAAGTGTTTTACATTCTTAAAAACACTTGAATTACAGCTAATTTTTTTTTTTTAATTCTGCATTGTTATTTTCTCTGTAAGCATTACACTCGTCTTCCATGGTGTTTATAACTACTGTTCATAGAATAGATTTGTTGACATTAGATTTTTGTTGTGCTAAATGTTATATCTTGCTAGTCGAGATTTAGCATATACTTTTGAAATAACCGAGACTTTTCAAGACATTCATTGTGCTATACTAATTACCTTCAAATTTAGAATATCAATGTACTTTTACTATTATATTTTCATTTATTTATAGATTTATAATATGGATAATTAAGTCCATTTTCTATTATGACAACTATAAGCATGGAGGGTAAGGATTCAGGGGGGACCAAAGGCACTGCCTTGCAGGTGGTCACAGCCGCACACACCACCACTCTCTCGTGTTATTTATACAGTATTTAGTTTATATTTAAGATATTTTATATATATTAGAACTTCATTTCATGTGCATTAGGTTATGTGAAAATAGCCTAAACTTATAAAATCCCAATACTGTACTGTAATTCCATGTTTAATTTTTTCATATAATATATAATATAGGAGTATACATTAGTAAGACTTAGTTACTGGGGTTTCCTGATGGCATAAAATAAGCCATTGGCTGTGCCAAAGGTTTTTTCACGTAGCCTTACTAATCGCGTGGTGGTCGGCTTCAATGTTGAAACTTGCTCCCTTTACGTATTACAAAATCCTATATATTCATGTGTATTTGTCTTGTCACAATCCCAGGAGAGTGAGACCGCTGCAGTATTAGCTTACCTGGTGCCTGCCTCTCCTTCCCTCCACCTCTCATCTTAATTTCATATCATCTGTTTTGCTCTTGGCTTTATATAGGAAAGTGTTACATAGGATTTAACCCTTGGATGATGCCTTTTTTATCAGATGAAGTATAAGGGGTCGAACTAAGGAATTTGTTATAGTTAGATAATTCAGAGCATTTAAAACAATCATAAATTTAGAGTACTGTATGTGTAAAAATGTAACAATTGTATGAAGAATCTAAAGGAATGTTATATGTGAACTCTGTGTATTATTGTAAATACATACTATACTGAACTATAAGTACTGAACTGAATAAGTGAACAATACTGTATTAATGTAAAAATTTAAGTGTTAAAAAAAACTATCATCCACCATAGTACCAGAGTAATTTAGAAACTCTTCACACCCAAGCACTTATTGCTAGTTTGTTTAGTATTGTTGTCCAAAAAGTGAATCATATATGTAGAAAATAATCAGTTCAGCATGCAGACGATGAGTCACAATAACGTGGCTGAAGAAATGATGACCAAATCACAACTCGGAAAATGGAGAAGCGACGACGTTTCGGTCCATCCTGAACCACACGATAATGGTCCAGGACGGATCAAAAAGATGTCGTTTTTCCATCTTCCGAGTTGTCGTTTGGTCATCATAGTTCAGCATACCAAATCAAATCACAGTGTGTTAATATTAGTATACAGTATTTTTGTATTTCATTTCTGGAGGATCCAGTGTGCATTGGATGAGCCAATCTTTAGTCCTCTTTCAATAAAATTTCCTGTACCTGTCTCCCTCTACCATTAGTTTGAAGAGAACCTGTCAGCTGCTCGCCACACTCCTTGCTCCCCTGCGTGGCAGCAGACACAATCAGGACCTTGCTCAAAACTTACAAATGGGAATGGTTTCCCAGTTCTGTCACTCTTCTTGAGGGCTTGATGGATCCATTCCTGAAAAGGAGCATTGTTTATTTGTAAACTTGAACCAGCACAAACACACACACACACACGTATATATTAATTCACAAGTAAATACAATATAAAATAGACTTTAGTACCTTTTCTCTATATTTCCTAATATTCTGTATTCTTGAAATATAGATGAATGTTTGAGTTTTATTTCTATTGTGAGTTTACAAGAATATATATACAACCCATGGTATCATAGTGGAGATTATATAATATATATATAACACACACATATTGTATATAAATACATACATATACATGTAATGTGTATAGTTTTCAGTGTTGGAATATGCCAGTTTGTTATGCATCAGTTGTTATAATATAAAGATCAGCCATTGTGCGACACTGGTAGTATCGAGCTGTGGCCGATCATGTCAGCGTAATGTAAAGGTTTGTGTTTGGTACTGTCACAGTCGCCTGTGGCTGATGTTCCTCCCTGAGCCTCTAGGAGTACCGGGAAAGTCGTTTTTTAAATTTTGTGAGCCTAGGGCTATAGTCTTAACATAAGAGTTTATTTTTAGTGTTATAAATCAGCAGATTCCAGAGGTTTATTTTCTTTTGAAGCCAAGTCAGCCAAAGTTGAAGTGAATTTTAGCATAAATTGTTTTAACCTGCTTCTCGTATCCACAAAGTACACAAATATATGCTGTATTCTGATTCAAAAATTGTATTCTACTTGTAAATCCTTGGAAGTTGTCATAATTTATTGTTACTCGAGATCCCAGAGATGATGTTTTCCTCAGAACTGGTGTGAAGACTTTCCTGTGACCCTGCGAGAGCTGCCTCAGGAGTTACCTCACAGTGTATCAGTATAGTGTAAGCTTATACATTCTAGCATTAAGAGTGTCTTCAATATGATGTTGTAAAGTACAGAAATTTGTGTGTATCTCATCTTTATATATTAATAAAGGCCATTTAAATTATAATTTTTTAATTTAAATTTGTCCAATTAAATATTTAACTAAATGTTGCCTCAAATAAAGCAATGTAATGTTCATGAAGTGCATTGGACCAGACAATGTATCACAATGTATATAAAAAGAAGTTGCACAGGCCCTCAGTATACTTTAGCTCTGATCTTTAATTATTCATTTGCAAAGGATTTTTAACAAGCTACTGGAAGATGGCAAATGAGAACAAAATACTGTAAAAGAAAGGGGGATAGGGAGGAGGCAATTAACTACAGACCAGTGTCATTGACAAGCATCTCCTGCAAATTATTAAAAAAAATAGTAAGGATAAGATTAAACACTTAAGAGAGGATTCGGTACATAAACAAGGCATCAACATGGCTTTAGGGAAGGGAGATCATGCCTAACAAACCTACTGGAGTTTTATTATAAGTAATGTAAATAAGACAAGACAGGAAAGATAGAGACTGCATAATTTTAGACTAACAAAAAGCTTTTGAAAGTTCTGCATAACAGATTACTACACTAACATGAAAGGCAGCTGAAAATAACTGGAAGAGCACTGACATGAGTGAGAGTACCCAACAGACAGGAGTCAGGGTCACAGTGAAGGGTGAGAAATCAGACTGGCATAGGGTAACATATGGAGTACAAAGGATTGGTGCAAGTAGCTACACTATTTCTCATTTATGCTAATGACCTAACTATGGGGGGTTTAGTTTTACATGTTGATCTTTGTAGACGATGCAAAATAATGAGAAGATTGGAGATTGTAAGACACTGCAAGAGGCCTTGGACATCTGCAGAGCTGGTCTAAGGGTGAAGAGGCTGCATACAATATTTTTGACCTACAGCACCATGCCTCGTATAGATTAGTTTATAAGTTTCTCAAACAGGCTGGAGAGAGATAGGAAAGATGCTACAGTGGACAAAGTAGTACTTAAGCAAACAAATTAAGAGTCATCAGAATGGCAAAACATTACCAGCAAAGTCCCACAGATGACTTAAAACAAGTCAGCTTATAAATGAGGTAGCATGCAGCCTCTCAGAGCAGATATATCTGATGGTTTTAAAGGAATACAATCAGACTTCAGAGAAGGACACCCTGGCCATCGTCGGAGTGGCATAAACACAATAGTGAAGAGTAAACAGAAAGCAATGGCTCCCAGTGGAACTTTTGTTCCAGGAAAAATCAACACCACTTAGCTGAAGGTGTGAAGCTGATGATGGTCCTGGAAGAGGATACTGCTGGGACAGGCTGAGGGGGCAGGCTGGTTCTGTCCCCAGGTTACCCCTGGGCTGCCATCTGTTGGTGGTCAGGCAAAAGACATTTAGGGTAACTTGCAGCAGCACAATCATTTGCCTTCGTTTACATAGGGGGTGCCAAATTTCCTTCAAGAAGTGACATGTTTCATTGCACCTATATATTTTTTGCCTTGTAGTGTAAGCCACAATCTGACACTGTCTTCCAGTAGGCAACAGGTGATTTTCTAAACTCTGGTGTGTTGAGCTAAGGCTTGATGGGACTGAAGTTAAGCTTGGGAAGTACTCTAGAAGACGCTTCCAGAAATGGCAAAATGCATCTAATTTCTTATTTCAACAGCATTTCCTGAAACAAACTGATCTAGATTACTGTGACATCACTGTGCAGTAAGTACAGTACATAGAATAAAAAAAAACAAACACCACACCACTGTAGTGTACATCCCTACCAAGTGTACTTTATGTTCCACATCTTCGCAAGATTCATGCAGCTACATTTAAAAGGGTACAGATAATTCCATCTCACCTTTAACATTTTATTAGTGTTACTTTTTATAATAGATTCTGCAGGAAACACCTTGACTTGGTTTCTGATAACACACAAAATAATTTAGATCAAGTGTACTGTTTCTGAATTGGAAAAAGAAATGCAGTATTGTATATTATTTTAGGAACATTTGTAAAAAGTTTCAAGATACTAATACTATTTGTTTATTGCAAAATAATTTCTCAAACTGGATTTTATTGCAGAGGAAAATACAAAACAGTTCAAATAGATGAAAATTTTGTCATTAATTTTACTCTTAGTAAAATTTTAATTCAAATAATTTAAATTCATGCAAATTAATTTACTCATAGTAAAATAGTAATCCTATATTAATAAATGACATATACAAGATAATCCGCATGGAAGGCATCTGTGGTCAGAACTTGAGATCTTTGATGGCAGCTGGAAGATCAGGCAATTTGATATCTTTTATTTGCTGTGGTAGGTTCATGTTTTTAACAGCTGATACTGCCCGAGCAGGAGCCGCTGCTAATCCAGCCTGTAGGACAATATCGAAATTAATAGTTCTAGAAAAGTGTACACAGATGAAACAAATATTATTCATGATAATTACTAATATTTGAACAAGTGCAGCATGAAAATAGGCAAAGTTCTCACTTATTACCTGATGTGAGCTTTGGGTTTCAAAGCTTAATATCTTTACCTTAGAAACAATTTTGATTGTCTAATAAAAATTACAAAGTTATTTAATAGAAACATTATTCTAATCTTAAAAGGGATGGATCAAGAACACCCCACTAATTTAGCATTAACATTGTAGTCATTACTTGGAACATGAGAAATACAGTACCTTCAGTATTTTAATATGCTCGACCCCTAAAGCCACAAGCAAAAGATATGGGATAGAGCATCAAAGCCCAAACAGATGACATCACAACCCAGCTGCAAGCCCAGACAGTGCACAAGTTTGCCAAATGTTTTAATGGTTCGAGAACTGAGTCAGCATAACAACGCAAATACATTTTAACTCATTTTAAGCGCATATTTCATTACACCTTTTGTCTATACTAATTTATTTACAAAATAATGAGAAACCAATTTCTAACTACATATTTTATTAGTGTAAGGTCATCAAGGGAAGAAGCGTGTTCACTTTACCAGGTTATATATATATCCCAAAGCACGTCCGTATTTTATAAAATGATCTTCAGTGTTGAGTACAATAGTAATAAATTTTCTATGTAATGCTCAAGGAATTTTATAAGACAAAATTCAAAATACGAATTATGACGATTACAGCTGAAGAATGCTCACACCAAACCTAATACAAACTACCATACTGTACTTCAACATGTTGAGTATTTAGACTACAAAATTTAATTCACATACACATATGTGCACACATGTACATGCACATGTATGCATGTATGTGAAAAAAAAAGTGATTGATGTCAAAACCATCAGCTGCTCCAAATCATCATATAACAAAGATTATAGGGAAGATGGGACACCACAAACATAGCTCTCATCCTGTAACTACACACAGGTTACACAAATGAGCATCACATTGCAAATGGAATTCAATGTGGATAAGTGCCATGTAATGGAGTGCAAAATGAGAGAAACCAGACCCCATTCATCCTATAAATTATGTGAAAAGATGCTAAATAACTCATATACAGAGAAATCTAGATAGCATTGTACTGGGTAGCAAACTGTAACCAGAGAACCACACAACACACACAGAAAGAGGAGCCTTTGCTATTCTAGTTGATTTCAGAATTATATTCAAATTCGTCGATGGGCAAAAGGCAAAAAAAAAAATGATTTACGACATGAGATCTAAGCTTGAATACCCAGTAATTGTGTGGTTACCATATTTCATAAAATGCAAGAATAAACTTGAAAAAGTTCCAAAGATATGCTACTAAAACACTGTCGAAACTAAAACACAAGCTATGCCAAAACTAGTGAACATTAGCAAAAGAGGTTACATGATAATGACATTCAAAATTGTAAGGAATTTACAAAATTGCAGAGCAGTTTTGTAAATTTGCAACATGAATGACAAAAGGGCATAAAATATAAGAAAACAAACAACAGCACTTAATGTAAGGAAATGCCTTTTTCTGGTGGGGTCCCTTTGCTTGCCACTTGAGTTACCCACCTTGGCTAACTCCAAACCTAAAGTACACCACCAGGCCCTTGTGAGTCATGAGAACCTAACAGGGACCTGTATCCATCAACAGAAGCAAAGGAGTCTGAGGGTACTATATCAACCAGGCCAAAAGAAAAAATCTCCAGAAAGGTAAAAATGCCCTAAAACAAGCAACTGCATGACAACACTGGTACCTCCAACAAAAAAATTAAAACACTCATTAACCAAACCTAACTTGTAGTTCGATACACTGATCCACCATCAGGTGGCACCCCTGGCAACCCAAGCTCTCTGCTGGCTACCAATCTGACAGGTGCCACTGTAATATGACCATGAAAACCTCTGCAAGGGTAGGAAATGGGAGGTCTCCAAGAGGACCCATCAGAAAGGGGCACTTCATTACATTTCATGCTGGTTTTCTAGAGGCATCCCCTTTGTTGGTGTCTTGCACTATCTCACTATGTACAACAGGGAAAGGAGGGCTTACAAGGGGTAAGAGGAAGAGGTTTTGCACTTGCAGAGCAGCAAGGAACCTTTAAGCAATCAACACCAGGACAAAGAAGGAAATGAACAAGAAACCATGATATAATATCCAAAGAACCCCTCGAAAACCCTGCCATTGTAAACTGGGCCAAAAAGGAAGAAGACAACAGTAGATGAAAGAACAAAAGAAAACACGAGAAAAGATTCTGGGACCAAAAAATACATACATAATGAGAAGAAAACTGAACAACAAGAACAATCTAGAGACAAAGGCAGTCCAGGAGAAGGAGAGCAAGCTAGATAGAGAAAAAAAAATGGTCCGGGTTATGTACAAACTAGCAAAAACAAAACGACGACACTAAAAGCCAATAAAATAGGCTCTGTCAAATCCGACCAAGTGGAAATAACAGTATGAGGCAATGGAAAATGGTCAACAAACAGCCAAGAAAGAAAACACAAGAAGAATGGAACTGAAACAGGCAGCAAAGAGACAAAATGTCAAAAATACTGCCAGGCAATCCCATACTGCAGCCTGCAAGATACAGATGTGATATCCTAAGACCTGCAACCCAATGAACCCCACCAACACAAACTGGGGGTTGGGGGTGGACCAGGCAATTACCTAAGTGTAATTGTAAGGTGCAGGGAAATGTTCGTGTACTTGTGTCAATCACTTCCTACCAGACCTGGAAAATGTAATGAAGGAAAGCATAAGCTATAACCAAAGCAAGAGCTGGTTTAGAACTCAATGCAACTGACAACAAAAAAGGGAAATCTCGCCACAGGCAGATGAGGCAAACATGATTTGAGGCTTACATCAGAATGAAGCTAAAAAGAATACACATGTAAAGTACAAAAATTGGAACAAATTCACACAGAGGTCCCTGTAGGACCAAGTCCCACTCAGCTGAACTGAAGCTAGGAAGAGTGGAAAGAACACTAGGCGTTGTTAATGCAATCATACCATGTGCATGACTGAGATGGGACACTAGAGGGAGTCTGAATTGCAGGATCTGTCGCCTGCTGCTGGTGCTCGAGTAGCTACCATTTAGGTCTGGATAACGAGTGCTGTCATAGTTTTTGTCTAGGGTACCAATATTGCCATGCAGTTGCTTCTTTTGGGGCAACTGCAAAACCACTAGAAGTGCCTTCTGGTAGCTTTTCCTTTTGGCTTGTGTTAATCTAGTACCTGCAGATGCCTTTGCCTCTATTTTAAGGAGGCACTCACGACTCATAGAGATTTGACGTCAACCAGGCAGGTAGTTCTGAGAGCACTAAAGGGCGCCCTCCCAGAAAACACTACATTCATCAATGCAGAGTGTAGTGTACCTATTTTAAATAATCACTAAGACAAGGTAGCTTGTCCAATGCAAGTGAATATATATTTCAATATTATGGAAATATAATAATATGTAATTTCTATGTTTACAGTATGATAACAATAAAAAAAACTAAACACATTCAAATTATGTATGACCCTACATGTTTATTGCACTGTCAATCTTCTTATCAAGCCTGGCTCACCTCAGTGGGAGATCAACGCATAAACCTCAAGAATGTGCACATGTTAAAATAAGGAAAAAGAAGTCCTTTGTTACCATGTAATCGTGCTTAGATATTGGGGAAAGTCTTAAAAAAAACTGTAATATTAACTTAATAACTAGGAGAAGAGAGCAGACTGCTTATATAGCATACTTGTATTTACTACTGGTTAAACTATATCAAACACCCATAAAGATCTCTGCTGCAGTGCAAATTTCAGAGAATAAAGTGGTTAAAGTTTAGAGATGATAAATTGGATGTAGGTTTATGCAAGACCAAGCAGAGATGATACAGAAACTTGTGGAATGAAGTAAAGATTACATGGAGGGAGCATGATTATTACTGAATGATTAGTGGTATAAGGCACTGCCTGAGATCTCTTGGCATGGTTCAATTTTGAACAATGACAAACATAGTACTATGCTGAATTTTGTATATGGTAAAGATAGATAGATAGATAGTGATATTAGCGACCATAGGAGGATTCATATTCTTCAGGCTGTGTTCATTCGGGAGCTGACACCAGTAATCAACATCCAGATGAATTTGGCTTAGAGCATACAAGTTCGATGGCCCTCCATTGATCCAGAGGAAAAATGCAAGACCTACATGAGCGAACAATGGCGGACAGATAGAAACCAGATAGATATAGATATACATCTATATATACATCTATATATATGTGTATGTATGTGTATGTGTGTGTGTGTGAGCTCTGGCTCTTTGGTCCCGCCTCAGACCGAGGCAGGACCTGTGTGTGTGTGTGTTGTTTACACTTTGAAAATGCAGTATTTCCTATTTTTAGTTTGAACAAAATTAGACTTACTGTAATAGACCAGTAACAAAGGCATATGCTCCATGCAATGACAGGGGTTAGTGGAAACATTTCATTGTTCTCTACTTTAGAATGAGGCTGGAATGATGTCAAAAATTAGAATAATAGATAATAGCTATGGGTAATTTGAACAACAAGGTGGTGCAAGCACTAATAATTATGAGGTGGCTGTTCATGACATTCTGATTCTTTTAACAGTCCTTTAGACTGAAAGATTAATAATTAAAGAGTTACATATTACTGATTCATATAATAAGAACAAGGACATACACAAATATATAGTACATACAAGGTACCTTATAAATAATGAAAGGGTAAATAAAAACCTGAAGATTTATATACTCCAGGAGACTTATATAATCCAGGAGTGAATCCTACGGCTTAATTTGACTCAACACTGGGAACTGCACCAGGCCCAGACACCGGAAGGATTGACAGAGAAGAAAAGACAATGAATAATAAAAGTTGAGAAATTAGGATTAAGAGTTGTTCCATGAGCATAAAAAATTGAGTTGGTACATATCTAGGACCATGAGTACAGAAACAGAGTTGGTACAGATCTAGGAGCAACAAACTGAGGTGTCGATCTAAAGGACAAGCGAGGTGACTTCAAGGAATGTTTCGTTAAGAATTTGCTGCAAGTGTATGGCACTGTATAAACTAGAAGAGCAAGAGGAACTGCTTGGTTGAATGAAGTAACAAAAATAGATGAAAACAACAAAGTGAAGTCTATGAATAACAAATTAAAAGGTATGTGAAAACATTGAAGAGAAGAAAGAGAAGAAGAACGGAGCTGGAAAAACATTAAAAAATCTTAGTGACAACTGGATGCATTATGAGTTGAGGGGTCCTCAGATGCTTTTGTAAACAAGAAGCCCATTGGCCCACTAGGCAATGTCACTACACTAAGCACCTGCAAGCCTGATAAGGATCTTTGCAAATGGGCAAAGGAGACAATGGCAGGCCTAATTCTAAACATTACTGAGACCAGCTCGCTATAACACAGCCAACAGCAATAACCTTAACATCCATTACAAGCATTAGTTAGCAATGCAAGGAATAGTCCGTCTAATTACCACAAGCTACCACAAGCTACACAAGCTTCACAAAGCTTCCTGGCAATATGTTAGTAATGAATAAATATGATATATTTACTCATTATAATGTTGGTACTGAATGTACAACACGAAAAATCATAATTTTAATCTGAAAAAGTATCTTTTTATAAAGAAATTAGACGAAAATCAAGACCTGGTGACGCCAAATTAAGTCGACGATCCAAGCTTCGGTTAGGTTAGGTTTGGTTTGGTTAAGTTAGGCTAGGATAGGATAGGATAGGTTAGGTTAGGATAGGTTAGGTTAGGATAGGTTAGGTTAGGATAGGATAGGTTAGGATAGGTTAGGATAGGTTAGGATAGGTTAGGATAGGTTAAGTCAGGTCAGGTCAGCCTAACATATCATATTTATTCATTACTAACGTATTGCCAGGAAGCTTTGTGAAGCTTGTGTAGCTTGTGGTAGCTTGTGGTAATTAGACGGACCCGCAAGGAATACTAATCAAAACACTGAAAACAACTGCTACCAACTATAGTACATTCCATCACCATCAGATGGTAGAACCCTGCTAATAAACAAGGTTGGAGTGAATCATCTCACTTTATCCTCGAGTCACCACCATCACTCTCCTGAGTTTTGCAATGGCCAATTAGATAACTTTGGTTAGTTCTTCCATTAAGATTATTGTTTCAATGCAGGGTAATCCATGCACTTACAGTCTGCCCATAGCATACCTTCCTCCAGGGCTCGGCTCTGGTTTACATTCAGAGTTCTCCTGCAGTGCAGTGATAAAATTGGTGGCATTCAACTCATATTTTCTTAATAGTGGCACTAGACTCAAACAGTAGGTTCACTTCAACCTTCTCCAGCATTAACCCTTAATGTGGCTCACATTCGCGGAAAGTGCTGAATGTGCTTGCATACTTTCTCTCAATTTTCTTGACTGGCAAGTAGTATGGTAATGATTTGCCTCAGACTTGCCATTATCTCCCTAACCCACCTTTTGTTTCTGAATAAACCATTTGTAAAAATCTTATCGAGCTTAGGGGAAGGCAACAAGAGCCTAGTATAGCAATGTTGGGTTTGGTGGTCCAAATGGCTTTGGCTTGGGGAGCATCCAAGAGACTGGTCAGAAAGTACCATTTCATTAAGTTCAATATCCAATGTTTTTGAAGTAAAAAGTGTAGCAAAGAAACTACCAGCAAAATGAATGACAGTATTTACCGCATAAGAATGGTGAATAAGAATTACTGATTCATTAGTTTACCAACTACAGTATAATGAATAAAGTATATTACAGGGCAGCGATTGAACGGTTGAAAAATCCAACCAAAGAAACGTGTCAACAATGAACATAGAGGAAGAGAATGTTTGCATCAGATATCGTATACATCAGAGCTAAGACAGCTAGTGAATAATGCATGTGAGGAAGACAAAGGTGTACATGGGTTTTAGACTCTTTTGGAGAAAGTACATAACAAAATTAAAAGAGCACAATTAGTCTGTAAGGACATGATGCAATATTTTCACATGCAGTAAAGTAACCTAGAGAGATTTGGGAAGTAACCTAGAGCATTTTTATAAAGGCTAGTGGTGTGATGAGTAACCAGCCTGTATATATGAATGTGAAATATTAGTACGAACTTTTAGAATAAATAATGAGAGAAAACAGTAGAGACCGATGATCTGAGGAGTCACGCATCATGCTTGGAAGACAGAATAAGGAATTTTAGGAGAAAACATTGGGATTGAACCAGCATCCCTGGACTTTCCAAGCATTCCCTCACAGATACATCATGATATTGTGATTTCGGTGAGCAAGGAATAGCATCATCGTGGAAAGATGTGGAGTGAGTTAGTAAATTGTACGATTAATAAATCTGCCATGATGCTTTTATATGCTGAATGAATGAATGATACATTAATGAAGAGAGGAGTATTCGAGTGAATGTGAGGGTACGAAAAAATACCAGTGTAGTTTTACCAATAAGGACAGCAATGTCCTTATTGGACATTAATAATTAATAAGGACATTACCAACAATGCCAATAAGGACTGGTAAGTTGACTGTGTGTAATTACCCAAGTGTAGTTACAGGACCCAGGCTTTGCACCCTGGAGAGATTGACAACCAGAGTGCAACTCCATAGTCTCAAGAGACTGAAGGACGCCTACTACTGCCTACTAGTTACAGGATGAGAGATATGCTCATGGTGTCATGTGTGTAAAAGCATTAAGTACTGGTAAGTGTTATCAGCATTAAAGAAGTGGTATGGAGTAAGGTTGAGTGCAAGCAGTTTGTTAAGAGGAAGTGAATGACATTTTTGGATGCAACTTACGAGGAGTACTTTACATCTAGTCTATGAAGCAGTGGAGATGCTACTAGGGATGATTTGCTGGAGTATGGTAGAGCTGATTTTCTGTGATGCTGTTGTGTATGGAAGGTATGGTGAATGGATGAATTATTCTTTGGAATAGTTATAACCTTCTTTTTAAATATTTCTCTCCTATCTTCTCTGGCAAATATCTCCCAGTGCCATGAAAGTGAAAAATAGGGTAGTAATAATGATGATAAGGACCATAATGTGAAGAAAAAAGCACTCAAAGCAAATAACCAACAACAAATTAAAGATGAATATATATATATACATGATCAAATCTATTGAATGTTGTTATTTTTTCTTCAACGTAACTGGAGCCTCTGAATGAATACTGTACCTACATTTATTTACCTTTATCACAATGTTAACACCAATGCCAAATTACAGCTATCATGCAAAATTCATCACAGCAAACCCTGCAAAATTCATCACAACAAACAATGCAAAAATCATCACAACAAACCATGCAAAATTCATCACAGCAAACTTGTCACCAATGAAAACACAGTTTGCATTATGTTGCATTATGTTATGTAGGTCCATGCTTACTATATATTTAGTTAAATAATTTCTTAAAGGCCATATGCAACCAACTTGTTATAGGTTCATCTTTTCAAAGAATCACTAGTCCAGTTCTTGAGCAGTGATATATTTTCACACATTTTTACCAAAGGCTTTCAGTTTCCTGAACACTAAATAATTTTAGAAATTGAGCAACAACTTTGTAGAAGGAATGCCATGATTTGCTGGAAGTGGTCGGTATAAAAAAAAACATATTTACTAGTGTGTGCCTGGGAGTACCCAGTGCATAGCTTCGAAGCCTCCTCGTGACTCCTGCTGATTTTCTCATTGGTACATCACGTTAATGGAATTTCTTTGTGCAAGGTCAATATTAGTTCAAATCTGAACTAGTTACTCAAATGGAAAGCAAGAAGAGAACATTCCACAAAAACTGAACAGTGGGATCCCCCTCTCCCTAAAAAATTCTCCCCACTAAAGGTTTAAATAGCCTTCAATCTGAGCTTTAAACCTTGACCAGGATCTACTGGGCACTAATTCTTAACTGTTTAACCCTATTTCCAAATTGGAGAACTGGTTGTAAACCAATCAGCAGGTTATATTCCCAGGAAAACTTGTAAGGTAAAGCTTAACAAAAGCTATGGGAAGGGAAACCTTTAAACCTGCTAGCAGGAGAAAGAATTCACCGACTCCTATACCCATTTGTGTACAAAAATACAAAACCGTTAATTGTAATGAAATGTGTTTTTGATGGGTCCATCATTACCTCCCCCAAGCTACACAGTGGTATACTTGTCAAACTTTTAGTACCACACACGCATTTGTAAATTGACAATGCCTGATCAGACCATTACTAGAATCTGGTCAACTCAACAGAAGGAAAGGGAAGTCTGGGGATCTAGGATCATCATAGCAACAAAGAGAAAAGATCACCAGAAAGATACAGCACACCAAAACAAGTAACTGCATGAATTGCATTTGCAACACCTGATCGCAATTATGCAAACAGTTATTACCCAAGCCACCTGATAGCAGCCCTGTCACCTAGGGCCTTGAGCCACCAACCCAGTCATTCACTACCTCCCACCCCAATGCATGACTCCCATTCATGTACTGTTTAATACACAAGTGATGGGGATGGATATAAATAGGAGCTGCCTCATAAGTGCCAACAGGCCTTACAACAACAGTAACAGCACACAAGTTACACTGAGACCTTATGATATTTAAATGGTGCACTTATCCAGAGCAAAACAATGCATTTTGTCTTGCTATTTAATGATCAATTTCATTATGTCCCCTTGATATGATAAACTGACTGGTTTTACTTTAAAATATTGCAAAATGCTTGCATGCGACCTTTAACATAAGCTCTCAATTTTTTTTTATGTTATTGGGTAGGTTTATTAAGCACAAATCCTTTCATTAACTTATATACATTCCTGGTAAGTCAGCCTGACATGCAAGAAAGCGGATGTGTCTACCACAATAAACAGTAGACATTCTTATGGCTCACTATGTGAGCTCTCTCAGATGCATGAACAGCTTTTGAGGGGATGTCACCTGAAAAAAGCATCACACCACAGGCTTATATAAATCAGAGCATCAATAAGTCAATATTTACAGAAACTTGTAAATGGAAGAGTAGGTATAGCAATATGTATAAGCTTTATTTTTCACCTTTAAATTACACATGAAATATGCTATAAACAAAACTTTCTGAGCTGACACTCAGTTGTACTCTTCGGTAGCACTATGCACAGTCAAGGCAGGTCACCATCTTGGCACAACAGGAATCTTTCTTTACTGCCACTATTGAGTTATACGGATGAAAGACACTAGAGAATTCTCAATTCAGCCTGGAATGAACTTTGGAAGGCTTATTCAACTACAATAAAACCCTTTCAAGTGCTACACAACATTAAAGAGCTGCCAAAGAATGCTCTGTTAGTTGTTTATCTGTATGCCTGGTTATGCTGATTAACCCCAACCACCACCAGGTCTCAGCAGTGTAATCCAACTCTGACCACCTGACATTTATCCTCAATGTTCCCTTATGTATTTAGGAATGGTCAGCAGTGTAATCCAACTCTGACCACCTGACATTTATCCTCAATGTTCCCTTATGTATTTAGGAATGGTCAGCAGTGTAATCCAACTCTGACCACCTGACATTTATCCTCAATGTTCCCTTATGTATTTAGGAATGGTAGGCACAAAAATAATTCTGTCAAGTCATTTGTTTTTAACATTGAGGAGTTGGTCAATACTGCAGCATTGGTAGTGGACACTTTTTATATGCCTGTACTGTATATACAATCACTGCATGTCTCTGGATTCTGTAACTCACTGGTGTTACAGTTATGTTCTCTGTACCAGTTTAGTGCCTCAGAAGAGGGCATTATTTTGCTTTCTTCTGCTTTTGTGGCCTGTGGTCTAGATTGAAGGATGGTGGGCATGCATATTAAGGAAGCATTTGGTTGCCATATCACCTATGTGCAGTTACACTATATGCTCTGTTTACCTCAGGTCATACTTGAAAGATTAATTCATGGTTGTATTTTTGTTATTTCAAGTCAAGGACTCCCCTCAACCATCCTTTCCTACAGTATTAGGGAGATGGGTTAGGAGACCTTGATAACAACCTCTTAATGGTACCTGATTCCTACACCAGACTGCATGCAGCAGCATCCAACAACTTGATTGACCACATCATCAACCAGGAGTCCAAGTTAAAGACTGAACCAGATCAAGGTAACCTCATGGTAGAGTATGCCATGAATGTATCTAGTAAACCAGCTCTCTCTGTTTCATACTACCATCCTAAGTGAAGGTCATGAGACTTGGTACATCTTGAGGTTATCTTGAGATGATTTTGGGGCTTAGTGTCTCCGTGGCCTGGTCCTTGTCCAGGAATCCACCCCCAGGAAGCAGCCCGTGACAGCTGACTAACTCCCAGGTACCTATTTACTGCTAGGTAACGGGCATCAGGGTGAAAGAAACTCTGCCCATTGTTTCTCGCCGGCGCCAGGGATCGAACCCGGGACCACAGGATCACGCGTCCAGTGTTCTGTCCGCTCAGCCACCGGCTCCCTACAACCCTCCCTACAGACTACAACCTTGTTTAAGTTCCATTGCATTGTTAGCTATCAAGACTATAAATACAGGCACAGTATTGTCATAAACCTGCATTGTATAATTTTTGCAGGATTCCAGATATATAGTTTTAACTTTAAATTCATCTCTTTTGCATATGGCATTCTTCATGTTTGGTGCAGGGTTGTTTCCATTCGCTCAGGTATGGCCTGCTGATTTGTTCAAACCCTAATCTGAGCAGTGAGCCTATAAAACAGATAAGCTGAGGGCTCATTCATTGAAATATTAGCACTGTAGGTCCAGATTTTTATATGAATTCTTTGCAGATTCCACTCTTTTTCAAGGAGAATTTGGCTGGCTTGTTTTAAATGTAGCTTAATCCTGCCGCTGTAAAAGTCATACAGGGATGACCGTGACATATCTGACTAACCAACCTTAAGAACAGAAGAAACCATGTTTCCTCTGTTCTTAAGAAGCACTTAAAAGGGGTTTCAAAAGTACAAAGTTGAATAAACTTTTGCAAAGGTTGCTATAGTCAATTTTGAGAATTGTGTTACTCTCACACCCCAGAAAGGAGCCAGGCTTTTCTGGTGATAACTTTTTGGCAAGGCTATTGCTTGCAAAAGCTCATAATCCCACAAATCCTTTACAACCCATTGATATAACAATTTCTACAGAAACTTGTCCAAATCCCTCTTGAAAATTAAACTTTTGTTTCACCAACATTGTTTATATTGATTGGACTTAAAAGATGATTGGTTAAAAAGATGTCAGGTCTTTGATGTTTATATGCTATTCTCTGTGTCTCTGACACCTCTATTTTATACTGGGTCAAATTTGCATTTCCATGCATCAGTATGACCTGATGAAAGTGTGAAAAGATCACTGTTGCAACAGTGCCACATGTTAACATGCCCCAAGTGTACATAGCCCTATCTAAGAGAACATTAAGACATTGTCCAAGATTGAAGCCAAATGGCTTGCTTAGGAAGGAACTTTCATCAAGACTCAGCCTCAATTTAACAAAGCTACAATTCCAATACATCATACAGTGGGGACCTGCTTAAAAAAATACATTAGTCTGGTAAAAGCCTAAGCACACTCAAGATCATAAAAGCTGCTGATAATCCACAGCCCTACATGGTCTTTTCACACATGAATGTGTAACGCACTTACTCTAAGTGATGACGCAGATGCAGAATTATATGGGCCCTGTAGATTAAATTAGTAAAGTACAGTATATGGATTATTTTTCTTTTAATTTAACTTCACAATGAAACATTATCAGTGAAATATTTTTAATAAACTAATATTATAATCACAGTCAATCAAGGGAGATATTCTCAATCCCTATTCCAGACATTTCTCAATTAAACAATTAGAATATCCTCTAGAGCTCGACTCTAGAGGTGACCCGAACCCACGACCAATGTACTACCAGCTGCAACCTCTACCGCTGTACAGTACTGTGTTATGATTGCCATCTAATAACCATTCTTTCCAGCCTCAAGTCATTCTTACCCACCTAGAAAGATCGCAGACAGCCCAAGCTGTAATTTAAGTTAAGAATGAACAGGTCTTAAACACAATCTTGCATAATATTTGGATGTTAAGGGGTGAATTGTGGCAGATTGCAAAACAAAATGGTGCCCAGGAGGGCGGTGATACATCCGGGAACTATTGGATTGCAGTGACACATGTCTAGAGTTCACACAACGAGAGAGGTGAGTGAAGGTGGCTCAGGTGCTCAGTCAATCAGCGACGAGCTTTCTGTGACGTCATTGGTGGGCACCGAGCCCACCCAGCTCACTGTTCAGCTAGACTTCAGATGGGGAGGTTGACCTTGGGTGCTCTCGCAAGGATCAGCAGATTTGGATCTTAAGTGGCCAGTTGAACCTAGGAGAGAGGCAACAGGACTCTGACCACATTGAGGCACTAAGGGGACCTTTCTGGATAAGATCGTATGAGTATTGTTGACGAAGGGACCTGCTGAGAGTAGAAGAGACTCGATAGCATGCCAGACTCAGTGGAGGGAGCTGCAAGTTCCTTCATTTGGATCTTGATGGGTCAACGTGACTGGACTGACCGTCAAAGCCAAGTGACAGTCCCGACCAGTGAGCGTCGGAAAGGGTAACGTCTTGGTGTGTGTGAATCTTTAAGGAGTAGCCACTGAAGAGGCTATTGAAGACATGACCCGAGGTCATGGCAAGCAAATGCTCCTTTTTATTTTTGCCTGTGAAGAGGCAAGTGGAATGTTGACTGTGACCCCTGGAAAGGGAGCGCTTTATTTAACTGTGCCAAAGAAGTGGTTGTAAACAATTGTGGATCAATGTTAAACAATTCTACAGTAACCAGTGAGGTGAGCAAATGTGGCAGAAATTAATATCTCTGGTTACCCTAGCTTCAGACACAAGCATGTTACAGTTATGTCTTAAAGAGTTGAGAACCATTAATAATGATAATGAGTCACTTACAATTAATTCATCAAGTTAGGAGACTTCTACACATTTTAGTGCAAGAAGCAAGGCAAATAGTTCAGTTTGAAGGGTAGAGGCCCAGTTCATTCGGACTCTGAATGCATGAGAGAGCTGATGAGTCAGCCAAAGAATCTGCCTTTGAAGGAAAAATTGAGTACCGTATAACCTTGGATTACCAATAAGCAGTCTGAGAGCAATAGTACACCAAGAACTTCAACAAAATCTTGTATATCTGAGGCAAAGTGAAATTGACACCAGTAATTCCATCATCATACTATCATGCAAGAGGAGCCACACATCTATGGATCATCCAATAAAATCAGCAGACTTCTAGATGTTACTACTGCTTGACTTAGACTCAGTTACAAGTATCTCTGGGAATTCTCCTTATCTGCTGATTTAGACCTGACCAAATGTAAACTGCTAACAAAATTATTCGCACACCCTCCATCACTATGTGATGGAGTGCGAAAAGATACGTGAATTCAGAGACAATTCTATAACAAATGTTCCAGAGGTGTAAATATTTCATTCAAAATGATCTGCTACCTGTCTTGGCCAAATATCCCCAGTTTGGTAACTGTAGGTAGTAACTAAGTGGCTGTAACCTATCCACTGCTGCCCACTGGATGGGGGCACAGGACAAACATATCAATTGTGACACTAGCTCTCCACATATGTCAGTGCTTAATTTAGAAACTGTACTTGTGGTCGGTCTCGAGCCCATTGTTGATGTGATGATGTGCACTCAATGTTGTAACTTGCTTAGCTAAATGAATTGGGGGGGTTCAATCCTGACCCATATGTGTCTCTGTAACACTTTCCAGTACAGGATGGGTATGGAGTATATAAATGATAATTTATAAATGAACTAACAATACATAAACTAAACTAAACTGGTTACCCTATAAAGACAGTGAATATAGTGAACAAACTGACAGCGCCCTCTATTGAAAAGGACCCAGCCAGAAAAGTCGACCATCATAATGTCTGCTTCCATGGCAGTGAATCGGTGCACTGGGCACTGACACAAGGCTGCCAGGACAAGGTACATCCTGTGGAGTGACGAAAGTCAAGGGAAATCCACTGTCGACACCAGTGTTGGACACCCCCACTGAACGTGTCCCTCTTGGTGAATTGAGAGGATCGGTGCCACATCTTTGTTACCCAAGGACAAAAGAAGGACGAGGATAAGTGTGAGACAGGTAGCAGCCAAGGATGTGGTGATGGAACTTTAGTGAGCTGGCAACATATGGGAGCTACAAACCACTGAAGATATCATCATTTCCTAGCTAAATAATCTGCCCTCTCCTTCCATCTTGTTGAATAGGAGTTCTGAAGGAACCTGTAGGAAATTATTATTATACTCTATGTATACAATCATGTGGTAGGATACTTTGAGATTATACATGTTAATCTAGTAACGTTAATGTTAATAAAGGTCGAGAGCAGCTGTTGATTGCAGACTTGATTGAGGCTATCCAAGAAAAATCATTATTTATTTTATGTAATTCTTTGGTTAGTAAATGTTCTTTTAGTTTTAAACACTGTGTTTATATGTACTCAGTACCTTCATTACGGTTATGCCACGTCATATATATGTGTGAAAGACTGACAGTAGGGTACTAGCCACTTGAGTACAGGAATAAAGATTAAATGAAATCAGGAAACATAGCTTTATGTTCGAGAGGAGACTAACTCTCTGAAGACAGAAAGCAGCCTTGTAAATTCCCAGATATGCTGTGAGATCCATGTGTTTTGGGGCTGGTGTACACAGGGTGTTAAACACCAACTTCATCACGAAGGAAAGTGGGTACAGAACTGACAGTAAGGATACTGTAAAGAGAGCAGTGACCGAGTGTCACCAGTGGAGCTCGACAAGGCTCTGCCCTTTGTCTTTCCCAGTGACAACTGGCAGTAGGCTGGTCACGGGTTCGAGTCACCTAAGATCTCCAGTGGATTTTCTCATCGTTATATATCACATTAGTGTAATTTCTCTGCATAATCTAAACAATATTACCTACAGTATATTCTTAAAAGAAAAAATGCACCCTCTTTGTGTATATATTATGAGTGTGGAGCAGCATGAATGATGAGTACATCCTTCAATCAGCTAAGCTCAGCCCTACTGGGCTTGACCAGTAACTGGATAGATGACTGCATGGACAGCTTGTCCTTGGCAAGAGGTGCGTGTGGTGTAGTGTAGGGGTTGTAGTAGTGGGACAATGTATGTGGGGTGATGGTGAGGTGGTGTGAAGGTTGGATATAAGGGTGATAGCCTCACTTGTGATAAAACTGCGAGTTTGGCATTGCTTATTCAAAATATTATATCTTTTAGAAACTCGGGAGAAAAAGGAAGCACAGGAGGAACATGAGCATGCCAGAGGTAACAAAATGCCCAAGACAACTTGTGGAATGGAGCTACAGTAGTATCAAAATCAATTGCTAGCAACAATTGGTCCACTAATGCCAAACGATAAGAGGTGATAATATCAGGCATGAGAGGGCCAAGGGCCTACTCCGACTAAAGCAGGTTTGGCCCCAATCCTATCAGAATGTCTCCAAGAACAAGGAACAGAACCCTGGGTAGCCAATAGATGAGATATTGGATGGGACGATGTAAAAGCTGTTGAAAGAAACTGCATGACAATGTCCTCAGAAAAGAGAAAAGGTGAAAAGGAGGAGGCAGATAAAAGGGCTAAACACCAAGCCAAATTTAAAGACTGGCCTGGAAATGGCCTGTTGACATGCAAGATGAGTGTCATAAAATGCTTCCATCACCCCCCAAATGATGGGTGCAAGCGTCTTTGGTAAGGACATCGCAGCCGGCACCCCAAATGCCAAGACCTTCACACCCAAAACCAGGCCAAGCAAGTACACGTCTTCATGGAGCTTATCAGCAAAAGAGCTCCACAGAGGCACAAAGGAAGTATGTGGATGTGAAGAGGAAAATAACATAACACTGGCAGAACTAGAGGGCTCAAGTGCCCCTGCATTCAAAAAGGACGGGGCAACCTCCAGAACTTGCTAAGCTACACCTCAAGCTAGACCCTGCCCAGACTCTGGTACAGAGCCAGGAGCAGGGGGAAGGGGTGAGCAGAAGCAGGGCATACTGCACCTGCAGGGGATGGAAGAGGAGGCATGACCACAGGTAAGGTGGAAATCAACACTTCCAATTCCAGGTCCATAAACCATGCGAGGTAATTTTGAGACATTTAACTGAGCTCAACGTGGGGTTAAAATGGAGACACTGTTTCTATGACTGGATCATCATAAGTCAGATGTTCGTAAGTTGAGGACCCTCTGTTCAATAAAACTTTCTCAATATACTGTTTATAAAAAAAATAAAACTATAAGCTTACATTGTTCAATTTCAATAGCAACCACACATTTTTTTCTAAAACTTAAAGTATTTTACATTTCAAATCGATACATCAAGGCATCTTCTAGATACTGAACAGAAGCGTGTGAGAATAAGAAGAAAAAACACACATGACAAAACTACTGTACTGTATAATGTAACCAACCAGCGGAATACAGTACTGTACTTGAAAACATATCTAGTCTAATTATCATAGCCAACCAAGGGAGGAATAGCCCAGTCCCTATGCAAGGCATATTGCATGACAAACTATATTATGAAAATACTGTAGTTGTCTGTATTATACATAATACGGGACATTAAAATGTTTAAAATAATTTGTAATATTTGGTAAAACAAACTATTGAATAATACATTTAATTATACTATAGTGCAAAGATGTTTCCATCACATTTGTAATAGAGAAGTAAAATTTACATTTTAAGTAATAAATACTTTTAAGTAGAGAGGCTGGTGAAAGAGGAACAGAGTTTGGATGGTGAAGGGGGTTGCAGTGGAGGGGAGTTAGTAGTGGAGGGAAGTTGGTAGTAGAGAGAGGTAGCATTGGAGGGGATTGCAGTGAAGGGGGGTTGCTGTGGATGGATCTGGCAGTGGAGGGGGTGGCAGTAGAGTGGAAAGGAGGAGGAGTAGGTTGCAGGGGAGCAGTGAACCGATTTAAACTCCTGGGTTGACACCAGGAACCCACATCCCAAAGAAACAGGTGTAGAGATTAGCCCCAATAGCCCTGGAACTGGCAGCCTGACCAGAAGGCCAAAAACCATGGTCCAAAGTGACCAGCATGGAACCATTAGAACTATAGACCACAAGCTCCCATCAATAGGAATGAACAAAGCCCTAATGACCAAGATAGTTGCTCAAAAACTTGTTGCACCCCCTTTGGAAGACCATGAGCATGAACATGCTGATCATGTGGTACCCAATGCAAAAGACCTGGGATAAACAGTGCTCATGGTTCAGAACCAGAAAAGCCAATAGGAAAAATCCTGAAGACTAAATCAAGGAACCTGAAGAAGCAGGGAAAAATACTCAAAAGCACATAGTGTGGGGGCAAGACATGAGTCCAAAGGAGCTCCAAGTCCCCAACCCATAGACAAAGAGATGCTGCCACCACAGCTAGCCAGCGAAACATCAAAGGAGACCCCTTGGGGGTAGACACCAAATAACAACATGCATCACTTAATGGGCACAAAAAGTGCAACCAGGTCACAAACTCACCACCTTTAGAGCAGTAAAAAAAAGACACACAACCAAGGACTCCACCCACTGGCTCTTAACACCTGGAGGGCCAAGCCAAACCAACCAATTCCAGAGACAAAAACCACAAAGGCACAGATCATGGGCCTGGGAAAATAAACCAGCACCAGAACAACCCTTTCCTCCCCCTGCACCCAAAGACAGCCCAAAACCAGCAAGTATACCATCAGGCATGATACTCTGGAGCCTAAGGTCGTGCAGCCTGTGACTCCTTCAAGCACACAGCCCAGAAACCTCCAAGCACTCAACCCATAAACTACTGAGCACCCAAACAAGAAAGCATCGAGCATCCAGCTAAGATAACTCCAAGCATACAGCCCAGAAAAAACCTACACACAGTCTGGGAACTTCCAGGTACTTGGCCTTAAAACTTCACTGTACGTTGCCTTGGAATCTGGCTGGCATACAACCTGGGAATTGGCTGGCATGCCCACAGCCTAGGAACCGAGAGCCTACAGCCCAGGAACCGAGAGCCCACAGTCCAGGAACCAAGAGCCCACAGTCCAGGAACCGAGAACCCACAGTCCAGAAACCGAGAGCCCATAGTCCAGGAACCAAGAGCCCACAGTCCAGGAACCAAGAACCCACAGTCCAGAAACCGAGAGCCCACAGTCCAGGAACTGGTGGGCTCCCCTCACCTCATAGAGAAAGCCTGAATCTGGTAGCAGGCGATGAGTCACAATAACGTGGCTGAAGTAGTTTGACCAGAAGTTCTCAATCGACTTGAGAATGGTTCAGGACGGACCGAAACGTCGTCGTTCCTTCACCTTCTAGTGTGTGGTCTGGTGAAACTGAATCTGGTACTGGCTCCTAATATGCCAGGGTGAGTTTCAGAGGCCTCATTCAATTTCCTAAGACTTATCAATACAGGAATTCTGAGAGTATACCGAGTTCATGAAGTACAAGTAGGTGGACGGCATGGGTATATATACTGCACTGTAATTCAGTACAAAACATGTTTAACTCTATAAGACTCGGCTACAAACATGTCATTATATGACTATGATTCTCTCTCAACAATATAAAAAAAGTAAACAATAGATACCATTAGGGAACACTGTCAAATAACATAGTAAAACTAGTTCAGATCAGGCATTAAGAAATTTAAGTTAAAAATTAATATGATGAAGCTTTCTTAAGATACCACACAGAAACAGGAAAACACAACAAAAATGTTTTGTCATGGTGTTATATTGCCCAACTTCAATAAAAACCAAACCGTTCTTGCTCAAACTAATATGTTCAGTTTATATTAAATACGATGAGGTATTCTCAAGATATTGAACAAAAACCAGTCAGGAAAAGAAAGCAAAATAAACATAATAAAACCATATGGCATTCCTATTGGGGGATATCTAATAAGCACATCAAATATTTATGAAAAACTTAAAAGTTTAAAATGTCACAAAATTTGTAGTAGATTACCATAAACAAAAAATTAAGGTCAAAAACAATTTCTTTGCTGGCTGTTATTGGGTAGGAGTTTAAAAAATAATACAGAAATTATGAAATGACAATTGGGGCATTTGTGATCTAACTTTAATGCCATCAATTTAAGTAAATCAACACCAAGTTGCATATTAAAATGCAGCCAAAGTTAGCAAGAGGTATCCCATCAACATACATGAGAACATGAAACAATAAAACATGAAAGCAATCAGGCTGTACTATACATGGAAGGTATGAAACATGAGGATCTAACAACAGTCAAGCTGTACCTCACATAGAAGACATGAAACCACGAGGAAATGACAGCAGGTAGGCTATACAAGAGAGCATCGAACATGAGGCCCACAGGCTGGGTGGCACTTTTGATGATAGCCATTCTTTAAGGGGTTAAAGACTTTGTACTAAAATAGGATACTGTACATTCTAAAATAAATATTTGTACTAAATAAAAAAAGAAAATACTAGTACTATAATGATGAAATTTAGACCTTGGATCAGACACGAAGTGGTTAGGTTATTTAGAAACACTTTTCCCTGAACACACGTCACTAGTATCTTTAACCAGGGTCTGCAATTACTGCTAGATACACATGGGTGACCTGAGTAAAAAAAATGGTATCTACCTGCTCCACCCTGCCCAGGATTTGAACCCAGTTCCTCTCACTCAAGAGACAAGTGTGCCAACTACAACAACACAGGCTACCCAAAAATAATATTGCACAAATATAAAAGAATTTATTGGTACACGGCACAAAATTTAAGGAGATAAAGCCAGGTCAACTGAGTAAAACTTTCATGAAAGCTGGCCATATGATCTCTTAGAAAATAGGACCTATGACTTTTCCATGTTTAAAACTGATTCAGTGGTTAATATTATGTAAACATTTTTGTTTAACCATACCAATATTAATTCAGTATTTAAGGAAATATGGTTTCATACATTTCAAATTTTAAATGAAAGCCAGTTACCTAATCTTTTTGAAATTTATATCATTGGCTTTCCCAAGACCAAAACCATTTATTAAGGTAAAGATTTTGTCTATAATTTTTATTTTGACCAGCTTAAACTAGCATTTAATTAGATATGGTCCAAAATATATATATATTCTGACTGAGCAAAACTTCCATAATCATAATGAAAACTAGCTACATGATCCTTTTCAATAGAAGCCTATTGACTGTTTGCACCCAAAGCTTTTCTTTGTATTAAGATGACATCCACCACACCCTAATAAAAAATGTTTAGTCCATATTTAACATGATACAGATGAAAAGTAATTTCCAGAATAAAACCTGCAGCAACTTCTACTAAGCCAAATTTATAATTGAATCAACACATGCAAACCTGCATAAAACCAAATATTGGCCATGTAAAATATTTCAATGGGTTTCAGTAAAGAAATGCACCTCAATTCAGTCGGTGCTTAACTGACAGTTGTCAGTCCTGTACGGGAGACGATGGCAAACTATACGTTGCTTTTGTTGTTTTAGATTTAGCTACTCAGAACGAAATGTCCATGTAACACGGGCTATAGTGAGCCTGTAAAACACTATACTGTACAGTGTACAGTATATATATTGTGAACATATATACAAGTATACAGTATATATATATATATATATATATATATATATATATACATATATATATATATATATATATATATATATATATATATATATATATATATATATATATATATACACACACACACTGTATACTAAACATGCACCACCACACACTAAAAAGTGAAATATGCAATTTGGGGCAAAGAGTTAAATGAAAGGTAATGAAGCATCAAGATTATAAAAAAAAAAATTAAAACAGTTCTATTCATGTTTTATCAAAGAATAAAATCTTGTTACCTCTTGTTTTTCCAGTTTGTTTTGGTCTTCTATTCTTGTAATGATTTCAGTCATATTTGTCTCAAGCACCATTCCTCCCATTACTAGCTCATTCAGAATATAATGAACCTGCAAATAATGTTAATTAAAATAAGCATATTTTTTACAGAACATTAATATCCATAACAATTTCAGAGCAATACAGTACTTTAATTGTAATGGACACTGATTACAGATACCATTATGCCCGAGCAATGTGAGCTCAGTGGGTGTAGAAAAACATCACATTTAGCATTGCTGACATCACTTTCACTTTATGAAAAATGTACACTTTCATCAGCACTAGAAATATTGCAACTATCAATCTAAAATACAGTATTCCATTTGCATCTATTTTTCCTATTAGAGGAATACCAAAACTTAAAAGTACCAGTATTGTATGTAAAATAAAACTTGAGAAAAGCTATAAGAAACAAAAAGACGAGAATTCGGATGCCCACAATGCAAGTAGAAAAAAATTACGTGCTAGTAAATTGTTTAATAATACTGTACCTTTTACCAACAGATGGTAAAAACTACCCCTAGTGTGTATACAGTGTATACAGTGTATACAGTGTATACACACTGTATACAGCATAGTTCACCCCATTTACCTCAACTTGCAAAATACCTCTTGATTCATATTTTATATATTTTCTTCAACCTATCCTTTCAATATGTATTCTCTTACAAATATTAGCAAAAAACTTTGAAGTTATTGGTTGACATGCAAGAACTTACCTTATCAACATGAAATATGAGATCTAGCTCACAAACATTTTCAAAGCATTTGTCAAGGGTTTCTACAAAAACTTGAATGAGATCTAGAATTCCCAGCTCACTTTCTGATGAATCCACACAAAAGACAAAGTACAACGTAGCATAATGACGATATATTAATTTGTAGTCTGCTCCTCCAATCAAACTGAAATAAACAATAATTCAATAAAATACAGTACTGTACTGTATGTACATTAAATTTTACTTCAGAATAAACTATATGAAACAATAAAGATCATATTTATCCAATTTGAAACATAGTAATAATTAATAATTTAATAATAATAATAATTCATTGTGTCAGGAGACAGATTTATTGTTAGGTGGATAGGAACATTAGGTGATAGGAAACACACACCTAACCATTTTTGTTCTACCTGGGATTCGCACAAAACCCTAAATTACTGAAAAACACTTAATGCATAATCTCTAACCTGCCACCCTCAAGAAAATTGCAAACATTGTCATCTCTCTTGGACACCAACTGGAATGTTTCTTTGATTATCTGTTGCTGCATTTCTTCATTCTGAAAGTAATTTTTTTTGTAATTATCAGGGGAAAGCGCCAAGCCATTACGATTTGATAATACTGGGAAGAGGTCAGAATAAGGATTTGGGATGGGATGGGAGAAAGGAATGGTGCCCAACCACTTGGACGGTCGGGGATTGAACGTCGACCTGCATGAAGCGAGACTGTCGCTCTACTGTCCAGTCAAAGTGGCTGGACAAAGTAAATAAGATATTAGTCATGGTATAATGCAACCCAATAATTATTGATTAATATAGAAAGTATTATATATATATTTAGTGAACATATTTTTGCATCTAATTAACATGGCAATAGCTGAAGGATCAGCTTCAGTGGCAGTATATTGACCATAGAATCTATACAGGGTATCAATAAATTTTGGCTAAAAATGAGTGAAGTACAATTAGGTCTGGCTTATATGAAGGGAATTCGATTCCAACAACTTTGGAAAATCAATATATACAGTACTTAAGATACTGTACATGCCCATTGCGCACTGCAGTATATTAATGTAATACAACTGTTTACAATATAATAATATACATTTAGCTCCAAAAAACACATAAACAATCAATCAATCAATGTTTATTCCAAAGAATGTGTGTACAAAGAACATAAGAGCAATGTACAATTGTAAGGACAGGAGTTACACATACTAATGAAGCCACTATTATGCAAAGCATTTTGGGCAAGACCACATGAATATGTAATACAGTACTGTATAGTACATCCACAGCTGCCATTACGGACTGATTTCATGACAGGTTATACCATTTATAATTTACTCCTAATCTTAACTAAACTAACCATCATATCTTACGATACAGAAAGTCTATAAAAGCACAGCTTATTATTAAGGAATGTTTGAAAAAGTGTATGTTTGTCCTTGTTATATGAGTAGTGTAAGTAATAATAATAATAATATATTTGAAAGAAGGTACAATGGGTTGGTGAGATTACATAAGCTTGGTATTTTTACATTGACGTAAAGCCACTAACGCGCATAGCACTTCGGGCAGGTTTTAATCTAACATATCGGTCAAGATGAAAGGGTACATTGTAACAAGGTTTTATATCCTTATAAGGTTTATATGTTTTTATATGTAAGTCTTCCTTTCCCAACATTGTTAAACACTGTTGGGAAAGGAAGCTTAATTGTACATAACAAAAAAATTTGTTGTAACTAGAGAATTATTCAATTGTGAACTTTTACCTAACCTAAGATTGTGGATATACTAAATACTGGCTCAACAAGACCTGCATCATACAGAAAGGATAAAAGGGTTCCTGGCAGCAGAGTGATAACACATTTGGCCCTGCCTCACAGGCGATTTGGTCTGNAGATTGAACCACCCAAGAGTTGGCACGGGCATGAATGCCCGTAAGGGCAGAATCCTGATGGCGGAAGTATTTACCGAGTACGGTCACATCCCTAACAGGACCATATTTGTTGCGTTCCAGCCTTTTCCTAGAGAAGGTTGCTGTCGATACACTGAACCAGGAATACAAATGCTTTTTCTGGCAAAGCTGACCATTTCTTGGAAGGGTCAATGAGCCGCTTACCCCCAGCGGCAAGTGAGGGAGAAAACTGGTAGTTAGGTTGACAAATGAATGGGTTTGTGAGTGCTCGTGGGAGTCCCTCAAGGTTGAACCGCTTCCATCCCTCTCCTCCCTACCTCCCCCCCCTCTCTCTCTCTCTCCCCCCCCTCCCCCCTCCTCCTCCCCTCCCCGTAAACATACATCTCCTGAACTCATATTTTCTAAATTACTCTTAACCCACACAGACATAAGCCATGTGCTTGTCCCCGTGTGCGTGCACACGCACATGATTGTTACCAAGGCTAAAAATAGCAGAGGGAGGACCAGAAGACCTTTATACATATATAAATATATGCCTGACCTTTAGCTGTTCTGATACACGAAGAAGAGAATGTGCTGTGGGAACAGATTGCGGACACCTCCCCCCCCCCCACGCACACTCCGGGGGGGGGGTCCGTTGTCAATACCCCCCCCCACACACACACACCCCATTATGTAATGATTCCCAGAGGGTATAGAATCGTTTCTCTCAATGTTTGCCGATGATGCAAAAATTATGAGAAGGATTGAAACTGAGGACCGATAGTAGGAGGCTACAAGATGACCTAGACAGACTGAGTGAATGGTCCAACAAATGGCGTGTGAAGTTCAACCTGAGTAAATGCAAAGTAATGAAACTAGGCAGTAAAACAGGAGGCCAGAACAGGATACAAAATAGAGATGATAAGTACTTATGAAACGGACAGAGAGAAAGATCTAGGAGTTGATATCACACCAAACTTTGTCTCCTGAAGCCCACATAAATAATAACGTCTGCGGCATATGCGAGGCTAGCTAACATCAGAACAGCGTTCAGGAACCTGTGTAAGGAATCATTCAGAATCTTGTACACCACTATGTAAGACCAATCCTGGAGTATGCGGCCCCAGCATGGAGCCCGTACCTTGTCAAGCACAAGACGAAGCTGGAAAAAGTCAAAGGTATGCCACTAGACTGTCCCAGAACTAAGAGGCATGAGTTATGAGGAAGGCTGCGGGAAATGCACCTTACGACACTGAGAAGACAGAAGAGTAAGGGGAGACATGATCAACCCTACAAAATCCTCAGAGAATCGACCGGGTAAACAAGGATAAACTATTCAAACACTGTGGGACGCGAACAAGGGGACACAGGTGGAAATGAGTACCCACATGAGCCACAGAGACGTTAGTAGGAACTTTTCAGTGTCAGAGTAGTTAACGGATGGAATAACTTTAGGCAGTGATGTGGTGGAGGCTGACTCCATACACAGTTTCAAATGTAGATATGATAGAGCCCAATAGGCTCGGGAATCTGTACACCAGTTGATCACAGTTGAGAGGCGGGACCAAAGAGCCAAAGCTCAACACCGCAAGCACAAATAGGTGAGTACAAATAAGTGAGTACACACACCACACCACACACACACACACCACAAACACACACACACACACACAACACACACAACACACACACACACCACAACATCATGCCTGAATAGTTAGCAGTTAGTCATTCAGTTCGATACCCTGTGCTACACTATACAACTGACCTTTATAAAAGACAGGTACAAAGTGTCTGAGAAGAGAAGACGATAATTGTAATCACATTTTATCACATTTATGCAACATTTTGTTATCTTCTGCAGTTAAGAATTTATATAATATATATATATAATATATATATATATAATATATATATATAATATATATATATATATATATATATGAAGCTGACGACTGGGCTCTGAGACCGTTACCACCATCACCACCAACTCCTCGACGTTACCAAAATTTTGTTTCAATGATGTATCAAGATAAAAAAAATGTTACAAGGCTGTAACGAGGTCAAACTACCGTCGTTACAAGGCTGTAACAAGGTCACACTAAGAATGTTCCAACGTCAAGTTGTGCTGGGACCAGCCACCAGTACCTCCATATATGCCGACGCCCCACAGGCCGCTCCACCAATACTTCTGGCGCCACCACTTATCACTGTTGTCTCTACTTGCAGAGTGCCAGCAACATTGTTATATATCATTGTTGTATTTAATGATTTATCTTGTATTTATCTTTCATGGGGATTAATGCCAGCAGTGAGGTTATAGCTTATGAAAGAGAACGTGGGGAGTGGGGCAGTGAACTGGCTTGACCTGCCGGTCTCAGTCTCTTGCGCAATGTTCACACACCGGAGAAACTATATTTTGGGCTTCTCCCACATGCAAAGAGAAAGGAGCTATCTACTCTCTCTCTCTCTCTCTCTCTCTCTCTCTCTCTCTCTCTCTCTCTCTCTCTCTCTTCTCTCTCTCTCTCTCTGTTGTCTTTTCGCTCTTTAAGTGACGTGGTTTTGATGGTGACGTGTTCACACACGGCTCGTAGAGTGTGATCTTAGGTCCGGTCTGTGTGCCAGGGTTGACGTGGGTCCTCGGGTCTCGTGTGGTCTTTCTCATTATAGATTTACTGAGGGTTTGTGTCTCGGAGAGGCTGCAGGATCCAAGTAAATTCAGTAGAATTTCTGGTTGTAATTCTTATACCATGATGTAACTCAGTCGATTAAGGCAGCGTCTGGGATGCTCTCGGACGTAGGTTCGAATCCTCGTCACGGCCCTTGTGGATTTGTTCACTGAGGGTTCAAGTCTCATAACATGTATCTTTCCACTAACATCGGAGAGGTGACTATAGCGCGTTACATGCGAGAGCAAGCAACAGTTGCTGTAGCCACTGAGATACATCAATTTCAACATCAATTGAAATGTGTAAACTTAGACGTCCTGGATATCATTAATGGGTTAGATAACACACAAATCGACCCTTCGTACCCCCCCCCCCCTCTAAAAAATAATCTAGGGATCCTACAAGGGCCAAGCTGAAAATAGTTTAGGTTCGTAGGGACCGTTTCACTAGGAATCTTCTAATTTTTCTGCCTTGTTTATTCTCTCATTTACATGAATTTTGACTGTTATTTTATCAATCTCTAGTCCCAGTATCATGCCTACTTCCGTACGTTGGATTGGGTGACTGTCAAGGGTAATGGGCTCAGGGGTTTCTTCAAATGTGTATCATTTGAGACTTTTGTTGGTACTTATTTTCCATTACATGTTGAAAACTTGTTTATGAATTCAGTTGCTGTCTTGGTTTTGTTGTCCGGTAACGCCTTGCCGCCTCTTGGGTGGCCTAATCTTCATCAATCAATCAGCGAATGTTGTTAAGGTCTATTGTTTGCGTTGGAAGTGATGTCTATTATCGACTAGATTTTTATTTTCTCTTTTTGTGACTTGACAAAATTTACATTTGCCTCACGGTTTATTCTGAAAATGTATATTCGCAATATTTCCTGACTTCATGTTTTTGTTCTGTCTTCGTTAAGTTTATTTTGTGAGGCTTCCTGATGCTCGGTGTTGCCTTCATGGAGAGTTCCATCTGTTTTTTTATGTTTTCCGAATTTTCCCTGTGTTTCTGTGGTTCGTTTTGATTTAGCTTATTAGATCATGTCATCTTTGTTGTGTATGTTTTGCTTAAATAAATCTTGCAACTCATCCTGTAGTTCCCTTGCAGTTTTGTTGCACTAGTCAGTCCATGATGTGTTGTGGGCAACAGTGGTTTTGGGGGTGGGGGGGGGAGCGACGGGTGGTGGGCTACGGGATGTGTTACTTCGTGCATTTTTCTGCGGTATTTATCCATTTATTTAGCTCGGTATTTAGGCTTTCTTTCCTTGCCTCTAAAGATTGTGATTTTGATTTCCTGTGCACTGCTTCTGCAGGTCTCCCAGTCAGTTTTTATGCGAGTTTTAGATGTGAGGGATTTCTTTATTAGGCTCGGTGATGGTCGATGTTACAGTATTGGTAGGTGGTCGATTGTGCTTACCTGGGGCCAGATTCACGAAGCAGTTATGCAAGCACTTACGAACGTGTACGTCTTTCCTCAATCTTTGGCGGCTTTGGTTACATTTATTAAACAGTTTACAAGCATGAAAACTTCCCATTCAACTGTTGTTATTGTTATAAACAGCCTCCTGGTGCGTCGGAGCTCATTAACTGTTTGGCGGCTTTGTTTACAATTATTAAACAGTTAATGAGCTCCGAAGCACCAGGCTGTTTATAACAATAACAACAGTTGAATGGGAAGTTTTCATGCATGTAAACTGTTTAATAAATGTAACCAAAGCCGTCAAAGATTGAGGAAAGACGTACACGTTCGTAAGTGCTTGCATAAGTGCTTTCGTGAATCTGGCCCCAGAGGCCCTTTTATATGCCGGTGTTTAGAAAATGGTTGTTATTTAACAGTATTATGTCTGTTTTGCCACTGAATCCTTGTCTGTCGTAACTTGGGAAGTCTGGCCCCATGTGGGTTATATTTCTGTTCCTTATCATATTGTGTCCTGATTGGATATTATATGTTCCCAAGGCTCTGTGTCTTGTATTCAACTTCTCCAGGAAATAGGCTGCTTCTCCTAATGAGTTTCACGGCTATGAAAAGGAAGCAAGGTAGGACAGTCTTGGTGGTTGGTAGTATGCTCCAATTTGTATTGTACCTTCTGTTGTTGACAGTTCAATAGCTAGGAAGTTTTCCTGGAAATGATATGAGTTTGTCTGGTAGATTTCTCCTGATTGCAATTGCTGCTCCGTCTTTGGCCTGGTTGTTGTTCTTGTTTTAGATTCAGCTACTCAACAAAATTTCCATGTAGCACGGGCCGTAATTCCGTTATTCACGATAACCTTGTTATCGTGATAATGTGATATCAGGGTCAAAGTTTTAAATTAAGGTAGTTTCCTTCTTTTCGCACTGATTTAACCATCCTGTGAGATGGGAATGTTAGTTGAACGTATAGCTAGTTTTTGATGTACACTGTGTAATATCTCGTATAGAATAGGGTAGCAGCACATTGCTGTGTACACCTAATTTTGTTTATAAAAAAACTGATTTTAATCTTTTGTTTTAATAACGTTATCTTGGTGGCGGATATTGATGCACAGTGTTCACTAGTGTGTCTCATTCTTCAACTGCTTTTTTAACCATTGTAATCGTTGTGGATTTTACGTTTAATGCGGCTCCTCTTGGTGGTTGAATGTTGAGTTTGATGCGCAGGGCTTCAGTTGCTTCACATTCCAATAAGTTATGTAATAGTGGCATTTCTGCATCTGTTACATAGATATAAGACTTGGGGTGTGAGTTTTCATTCGCATATAGTCCTGGGGACCATTCAGGCTTGTTCGCAGATATAAGACTTGTTAAGTATTGTGTATATTACCTCCCAGCAGCACTTGTAGACAAGTCTGAGTCTGTGTATGGCTACTGTAATGTCTCTACACACACATACTTTTATGGCTGGGTACACTGACAATTTGCAATAGACATTCAGACAATTCAAAAGTTACAATTTTGAAGCAAAATTCTTATCTCTCCAGAATGTGTGCTAGTGGGGGGTGAGTGTGGTAGTGGGGGGTGAGTGTGGTAGTGGGGGGTGAGTGTGGTAGGTGGGGGTGAGTGTGGTGGTGGGGGTGAGGTACCCCTCACGTTGCTACCAATGTAACCCCCCACACTCTTGCCCTCTCAGCCTACACCTCAACTTTCACTCTTCCCACACCAACACCACTTATTGTGGGCTCCTTTCTCCTAGACCCTCCTCCCCTTCCCCCTACCTACAACCCTCTATCCCACCCACCCCCTCCTTATCCTCTACCACCCTCTCTCCCCCCCCCTTACCTCCTCTCCCATGTCTTTCATTATTCCTCCTTCAAAATTATAACCGCAATTGATACAATTAAAAATGTCAAAAAACAAAATGTTTAAGAAGTTTACAGTAGGTCCTTTGAGCGGAGGTGTAGAGCACAAGACACGGGAGGAGTCTGGGGAGCCTAAGTCATCGGCTCACAACCAAGGCTCGCGGGACCTGTTCCCGTGACGGGACATAAACGTTTGGGCAGCGTTTAATTTTACCTGATGCCCTCTGTTCATCTAGCAGGAAATGGGTACCTGGGAGTTAGACTGCTGTTGCGAGTTGCATCCTGTACTCGCCTATTTGTGTTTGCGGGGGTTGAGCTCTGGCTCTTTGGTCCCGCCTCTTAACTGTCAATCAACAGGTGTACAGGTTCCTGAGCCTATTGGGCTCTATCATATCTACATTTGAAACTGTGTATGGAGTCAGCCTCCACCACATCACTGCCTAATGCATTCCATCTGTTAACTACTCTGACACTGAAAAAGTTCTTTCTAACGTCCTCTGTGGCTCATTTGGGTACTCAGTTTCCACCTGTGTCCCCTTGTTCGCGTACCACCCGTGTTAAACAGTTTATCTTTATCTACCCGGTCAATTCCTCTTGAGAATTTTGTAGATAATGATCATGTCTCCCCTTACTCTTCTGTCTATTTGTGTGTGTAATATATGGTAAATGTGATAGAGAAGAGGTTGAAAGTCGGCCAGTACATTTGCATGGCAACCGACTTTATGAAAAGAAAACATCCAAGGACTACCAGTTCTATCTGCAAGAACAAATAGGTGAATACACATGAGAGTTCGGAGAAGATGTGACTATTACCTATAAAATCTTGTTAACAGGAAACGGCAAAGTGAATAAGGAGGAATTAAAAAAATAGTGAATAAGAGACCAATGATTGAAGTTAAAAGATTGTAGGTAAGACCAAGCTTGCTTGATGGGGTTCTGGGAGGAGTTCTACTCCCAAGCCCGGCCCGTGGCCAGGCTTGACTTGTGAGAGTTTGGTCCACCAGGCTGTTGCTTGGAGCGGCCCGCAGGCCCACATATCCACTACAGCCTGGTTGGTCCAGCATTCCTTGAAGAAACTATCTAGTTTTATCTTGAAGATGTCCACGGTTGTTCCGGCAATATTTCTTATGCTCGCTGGGAGGACGTTGAACAACCGCGGACCTCTGATGTTTATACAGTGTTCTCTGATTGTGCCTATGGCACCTCTGCTCTTCACTGGACCTCTGATGTTTACAGTGTTCTCTGATTGTGCCTATTCCCCTCTGCTCTCACTGGTTCTATTCTGCATTTTCTTCCATATCGTTCACTCCAGTACGTTGTTATTTTACTATGTAGATTTGCGAGCTGGCCCTCCAGTATCCTAGCTCTCATGTAACTACCTTTGCTAATTATTCTGAGGTAATTACAAACACACGCACACAAGGGGACACAGGTGTAACTGAGTACCCGGATGAGCCATAGAAATATTAAAAGAAATTTTTAAGTGTCAAGTAGTTAAATGGTTGCATTAGGCAGTGATGTGGTGGAGGCTGACTCCATACACAGTTTCAAATGTAGATATGCTAGAGCCCATAGGCTCAGGAACCTATCCCTCCTTTAATGACGGTTGAGAGGCAGAACCAAATAGCCGAAGCTCAACCCCCGCATGCACAACTAGGTACGCACACAAGCAAACACACACACACACACACACACACACACACACACACACACACACACACCACACACCACACACACACACACACACACACACACACTATACAAACACGTGCACAATCCGTACAGTGTGGGGGGGAGAACAGTTCGACAGGCCGGGGTCGCTCAAGGAATGGTGCTGCCTGGGGCCCATAATATCATGTGTTAATAACTTACTATGGTGGTCAAGTCCTGTAATGATCACGTTTGCAAACGATTCGAATGATTGAGAACAGTCAGGATAGATAAAAATTGTAAAACGCACAGATAAGGCGATAAAAATGGGAGTCAGAGAATGACGGGTGAACTACATCCTTATTTTAGTAAGTTGTAGAGGTAGGTATGATAGAAAAATGTCGGGTCTCTTTATTATACAACCGACAACAGAAGGGCGGGGTCCAAGAGCTAAAGCTCAATCCTGCATGCACAAACAGGTGAGAGAGCACGCACGCGCACCCCCACACAAACGTATACTTACCTGATGAGGCTTCTCACGGAGCGAAAGTACTAATACTATTTTCCATTTCTCTGGTTTTTCTTGCATGTGTGTGTGTGTGTGTGTGTGTGTGTGTGTGTGTGTGTGTGTGTGTGTGTGTGTGTGTGTGTGTGTGTGAGAGGGGAAGGGAAGGGGTTGCTTGGAGGTTCCGTTCCGCTAGCTAACCTATGGTTGGCGGGCGCCTTCTTGTCCACAACAGTGAAACTCTCCGTACCTCCCATCTCTTATTTTCTAACCTGGAGGCAGCATTCCAAGGACTGGGTTCTCACCAGAGTTCTCGTGTTTAAGTGCTTAACTTTTCGTCCAAAAAACTGTTACAGAGTAAGATCTACGTAATGAACATTGTATCCATGAAGATATTTTTAGATCCATTCATAACGGAACCAAAAAATATAGAATGAAAATAATGGACGATGCGATCACCAGTGACTACGTGCCTAAGAAACGGAACCTGGCGCGAAAGTTACTCGGCAAGTTTTTTGCCCATTTGTGTCCGGGCTGGTTGCTCTCACGGTTGGCATTTCTATCACGCAGCTGACCGGTCTCTCGCCGGCTGAGTCTTTGGTAGACCCTTCCTCTTGTCTCTGGAGCCGCTCTCATATTACCACACTGTGGGTATGAAGACAACAGCTATTGTGGTCTTTTCAGACTGATGATTTAAGTTATCAGTCAACTGGTTTTGTTAAACTGCTAGTTTTTGTCTAACTGTCGTTCCACTCTGTCGGTATGTAGGGTATGGCAGGAGTCCAGCTCAGCTGAATGATATTTAGGTCAGCGGCCGGAACATTCAACTTAGTGTTATATATATTGAGACATTTACTCCGCTTCCCAGTGCATATGTTCACTGTTTACTTTAGTCCTGGTATATGTTGATGCGACAGTGGTCGTTACATTACCGTTCCCTCCTGACTTGACTGTTACAGTTGTAACTAGTGTCCAGAAGTTTTGGAAACTGTTTTGGAAACTTTCCCTCCTTGCAGCAGGTTTTATTCCTTCTACTGGTGACCAGGATGTGCTCCCTGGGGCCACACTCTCAAAACCTCCCTCTATGCCTCCAGGCTCACCTCCCGGGGATCTTTGTCTTTCGTATACACATTCTTACTCTTCTTTATCGGAGATATTTAATTTTCTTTGGATGAGTTCCCTCACGGGTTCCCTCGTGACTGACATTATCCCAGTCTTCTCACGTGGTTATCTAACTTATCAAGCCGAAGATTTTAAGGCGTCCTGTTCATAGTATTGTTTATCCTCGCTTTGCACAATGTTTGGCCTTTATAAATTTTTCTTAGACTCTTGTATGACAGTGTGATGCTTCTCTGCTTAACGGGAGACATCTCTCGTCACGCAGGGTGCAGTCGCACCTCCACAGATCTCCAGTATCAGCTCTTGATACTGGTAATGGCTCAAAAGGGCCACCACTTACGGGCTATTCATGCCCGTGCCACCTTTTGGGTGACTTAATCTTTATCAATCATCAATCTTCTCTGCTTCATCTTTCCTAGTGTTGTGAGGACCAGTTCTCCCAGCCTTTCCTCGTATCTCTGGCCCAGATTTGGTGCATATTTTGGACTGCTCTTTGCTATGTTTTGTGCTTGTTAGATGAGGTAGTGCTAGATCAGGGCCACATTTTCAAGGGGTAGGTCTCACAGATAGTATACACCACTCATAAGGCGTATATAAGTTTCTGAAGGCGATGCAGACGTATGAAGTATGCTGACGACGCTGTTATACTGTGACTTATGGTGTTAGATCTGGTGTTGTGCGTGTATTATCGAGTTTGTCTTCTCTGATTAGAAAGTTGCCTCTCCTTCAGTCTATACTGCTTCTGAGCTCTTCATGTTCCTAGCCTCATAACTTTACAAACTGTCTGGGTTAAAACATGTAGCCAATTTTCAAATAATTTTTAGTGTCTAATCTTTTCATTTTACAGATCTCTAAATTATTAATTAACTAGTGTAATGATTCCCATTCTATTTCCCCATTCCCTATATCTACCCCTTTCTTCTTATATATATATCCTCCATCTCTCACCCCCTTTTTACATCTGTATGCTTGTTCATAGGTACACAGAAAAAAAAGATGCCTTTTAATGTCAAACGTGATTCTACAGTAGGTGCTTGGGCCCGGGTTGTGGGTGCTTGGGCCCGGTTGTGGGTGCTTGGGCCCGGGTTGTGGGTGCTTGGGCCCGGGTTGTGGGTGCTTGGGCCCGGGTTGTGGGTGCTTGGGCCCGGGTTGTGGGTGCTTGGGACGGGACCCTGCGCAGCACCGGGATTTATTAAGAATATGTACTGAAAACGTGGCTATAAGAGCAGGTGAGACAAGTCGCTCCACTCTCCTCGAATGGTTTCCCCTTCAAGGACCGACCTATTACTCTATTAGGATATCTACTTCAGGAGCTTTACGACCAGATGGCCGCTAAAGCTTGAGGGAGCTTTACAACAAGATGAGCGCGACTACGTGAGTGCAGAATTTTGTTTGGTGAAACTTGGGGCTGTATGTTGAATGTGAGTGAAAGTTGAAGGTGAAGAATTGTGAGAGGTAGCAAATAACAGGGTGGAGAACATGTCCCCCACAGCGCTCTGAGTGGAGCTTCTGGTTATGTTGTCGCTATAGACTTTGAAAGCACATGACGGCTAGTTGACGACCACGCGTGCAAGTGGCACCGAATTACACACACAGATCACAATAGCGTGATGCATCAAATGAACAAATCCACAAGGCCGTGACGAGGGTTAAGGCAGCGTCTGGGATGCTCCCGGACGTAGGTTCGAATCCTCGTCACGGCCCATGTGGATTTGGCACCGAATGTTTGTGAGCGTGTCTGCAGGCGTGGCTGTCTGTGGGTAAGGCCACATGCGGATGTGAATGTAGTTGACTGTGGTGGTGCGACTAACTGTATCAAGCAGAAAGCCTGATGATCCTCCCCCCACCCCCATAGTACCACACACAACACATGGGACTCCCACAGTACCACACATGGGACTCCCACAGTACCACACATGGGACTCCCACAGTACCACACATGGGACTCCACAGTACCACACATGGGACTCCACAGTACCACACATGGGACTCCCACAGTACCACACATGGACTCCCACAGTACCACACATGGGACTCCCACAGTACCACACATGGGACTCCCACAGTACCACACATGGGACTCCCACAGTACCACAATGGGACTCTCACAGTACCACACATGGGACTCCACAGTACCACACATGGGACTCCCCACAGTACCACACATGGGACTCCCACAGTACCACACATGGGACTCCACAGTACCACACATGGGACTCCCACAGTACCACACATGGGACTCCCACAGTACCACACATGGGACTCCCACAGTACCACACATGGGACTCCCCAGTACACACATGGGATCCCCACAGTACCACACATGGGACTCCCACAGTACCACACATGGGACTCCCACAGTACCACACATGGACTTCCCACAGTACCACACATGGGACTCCCACAGTACCACACATGGGACTCCCACAGTACCACACATGGGACTCCCACAGTACCACACATGGGACTCTCACAGTACCACACATGGGACTCCCACAGTACCACACATGGGACTCCCACAGTACCACACATGGGACTCTCACAGTACCACACATGGGACTCCCACAGTACCACACATGGGACT
>WNGS01000009.1:5977880-6005774 GCA_020271785.1 Procambarus virginalis
GGGTACTGGTGACTGTGCCCCGTTGTGGGTACTGGTGACTGCCCCGTTGTGGGTACTGATGACTGTGCCCCGTTGTGGGTACTGGTGACTGTGCCCGTGTGGGTACTGGTGACTGTGCCCCGTTGTGGGTACTGGTGACTGTGCCCCGTTGTGGGTACTGGTGACTGTGCCTCGTTGTGGGTACTGGTGACTGTGCCTCGTTGTGGGTACTGGTGACTGCCCCGTTGTGGGTACTGGTGACTGTGCCCCGTTGTGGGTACTGGTGACTGTGCCCCCCCGTTGTGGGTACTGGCGATTGTGCCCCGTTGTGGGTACTGGCGATTGTGCCCCGTTGTGGATACTGGTGACTGCCCCGTTGTGGTACTGGTGACTGCCCCGTTGTGGGTACTGGCGATTGTGCCCGTTGTGGGTACTGGTGACTGTGCCCGTTGTGGGTACTGGTGACTGTGCCCCGTTGTGGGTACTGGTGACTGCCCCGTTGTGGGTACTGACAACTGTGCCCCGTTGTGGGTACTGACAACTGTGCCCCGTTGTGGGTACTGACAACTGTGCCCCGTTGTGGGTACTGACAACTGTGCCCCGTTGTGGGTACTGGTGACTGCCCCGTTGTGGGTACTGGTGACTGTGCCTCGTTGTGGGTACTGGTGACTGTGCCCCGTTGTGGGTACTGGCGATTGTGCCCCGTTGTGGGTACTGGCGATTGTGCCCCGTTGTGGGTACTGGCGATTGTGCCTCGTTGTGGGTACTGGCGATTGTGCCCTGTTGTGGGTACTGGTGACTGTGCCCCGTTGTGGGTACTGGTGACTGCCCCGTTGTGGGTACTGGTGACTGTGCCCCGTTGTGGGTACTGGTGACTGTGCCCCGTTGTGGGTACTGGTGACTGTGCCCGTTGTGGGTACTGGTGACTGTGCCCCGTTGTGGGTACTGGTGACTGTGCCCCGTTGTGGGTACTGGTGACTGTGCCCCGTTGTGGGTACTGGTGACTGTGCCTCGTTGTGGGTACTGGTGACTGTGCCCCGTTGTGGGTACTGGTGACTGTGCCCCGTTGTGGGTACTGGTGATTGTGCCCCGTTGTGGGTACTGGTGACTGTGCCCCGTTGTGGGTACTGGTGACTGTGCCCCGTTGTGGGTATTGGCAACAGAATTACATACATGTTTAATATACACCAAATAGAGCAATATCATTGCTCTGATGCTGAAATCAAGTCACAACAACATAATTGAACACAACGCAACATATGAGAGGAATGTGCCGACGTTTGGATCCGTCATAGACTGCTTTTAGGGGGACTACAGGAGAACTGGGCGACCGTGAGTGTCAATCTTAACTATCTAATTGAGGTTATCTTGAGATGATTTCGGGGCTTTAGTGTCCCCGCGGCCCGGTCCTCGACCAGGCCTCCACCCCCTTGAAGCAGCCCGTGACAGCTGACTAACACCCAGGTACCTATTTTACTGCTAGGTAACAGGGGCATAGGGTGAAAGAAACTCTGCCCATTGATTCTCGCCGGCGCCCGGAATCGAACCCGGGACCACAGGATTACAAGTCCAGTGTGCTGTCCGCTCGGCTCCCCTATAAATCACTATGCTGTGATTTTTTTTAATTTTGCCCCGAGGGGCGAGTTTATTGGGCAGCGCCACTCATCCTGTGAGTGGACACACCGCCATAGTGACAGTATTGGGCAGCGCCACTCATCCTGTGAGTGGACACACCACCATAGTGACAGTATTGGGCAGCGCCACTCATCCTGTGAGTGGACACACCACCATAGTGACAGTATTGGGCAGCGCCACTCATCCTGTGAGTGGACACACCACCATAGTGACAGTATTGGACAGCGCCACTCATCCTGTGAGTGGACACACCGCCATAGTGACAGTATTGGGCAGCGCCACTCATCCTGTGAGTGGACACACCACCATAGTGACAGTATTGGACAGCGCCACTCATCCTGTGAGTGGACACACCGCCATAGTGACAGTATTGGGCAGCGCCACTCATCCTGTGAGTGGACACACCACCATAGTGACAGTATTGGACAGCGCCACTCATCCTGTGAGTGGACACACCGCCATAGCAGCATGTACATCACTCCCCAATAGGAAGAAAACCCGCTGTCACGTCAGAGCCACACACTACGGGCAATGGTATCAACTCCCATTATGGTAATTGGGGACAGCCTAATCACATTAATGGTAACAGCAATTCACTCGCAACAATAGTACCATCACAATGGTAGCAGCAAATACACTCCCAAAATTATATCCATTTCACCTTTGTTCGGAAATGACAGCCAATTGTAGACGAGATAATGATCATTTAGCAAAACAGATGGGTGCAGGTGAGAGTAATATCTCACTAAGTCTCACCTCACTACCACTATAACTTTGGAATGCCCTTTGGAATGAATGAGTATAGTGAGTGAACTGACAAGTGATATTGTGTGACAATATATTTGATTATAATTTTCAAGTTTATTGCTATAATCACTTGAAATATTGTCAATTGATGGACTAAGGTAGTTTGAAATATTACTGTGTTCTCTGAGCTGTCGTGTATGTTGTTATAGATTCAGCTACTCGGAACAAGTTCCAAGTAGCACGGGCTATGGTGAGCCCGTAACTTACCTGGCATAGGAGCTGGGCAAGAAGCACGGGCTCTGGTTAGCCTCGTGGACAGGAGATGTCTCCCGTGCTGTCGTGTAATGGAATGCCGGTGATATTCAGTAGCTGTATGGTGAGGCGTGGCACCACTGGTGCTGGGATGGTGAGGCGTGGCAACACTGCTGCAGGAATGGCGGGAAGTTGATATTTGAGATGCAGGAGAGAGAGGGATGATTAGGGTAAATTCTTCAGCGTCTGGGAGCATCATGGCTCGCTAAGCTCCCTCACCTGGTTAACGATCCCTGTGACGTCCGATATCTGTGTCCTCCCCGTTATCTGTGACTTCCCCGCTATCAGCCAGCTGACTTCTTAACCTTGACAAAGTCAGGTAGACACAGCATCTTATCATCAGCTGGTTTTATTTAGCGTGGGAGCTTCGATAAGTAACGCGAGAAGAGCGGCAGTACACAGAGGTCAGGGCGGCTCGGTGTGTCATCTTGTGCAGTGGCAGTGCTGTCAACTTCTAATGGACTACTGACAAATGTCCACACGGTTTAATTCTTTTACTATGCACCCCATACCCATCCTGTGGGCGGTAGTGGACCCCCATACCCATCCTGTGGGCGGTAGTGGACCCCCATACCCATCCTGTGGGCGGTAGTGAACCCCATACCCATCCTGTGGGTGGTAGTGGACCCCACACCCATCCTATGGGCAGTAGTGGACCCCACACCCATCCTATGGGCAGTAGTGGACCCCATACCCATCCTATGGACAGTAGTGGACCCAATACCCATCCTATGGGCAGTAGTGAACCCCCACACCCATCCTATGGGCAGTAGTGGACCCCATACCCATCCTGTGTCTTGATAATCTAGTTGCAATAAATGATTATATATTGTTGCATTAACAATGGGTTCGAGACCAGGAACAAGTAATCTCTCTAAGCTAAGCAACTTGTATATGTGGTGAGCGAGGGTCGTAATTAATAATTTATCCTTCACGACGGTTCCCCTTCCCCAGCCCTTATCCAGTAGACTGCGCGGGATGGATTACTCACATTTACTAACTACAGCTACCAAACTAGGGATATTTGGCTAAAATTTCTGGTAGTATTTAATTTTGAATGAAATATACGTGAATATACGCGAATTTAAAGACGATACTGTAACAAAAATCCTCCAACAGAAACTCTAAACTAAGTATTTTCTCTGTATTTTGTATTCGAGGTTAAGCGAGATTAATGTGTTTAAATTCTTTATTAATACAAACAAAGATGTTTCCTCAGCTGATTCACCAGAGCGATAGCAAGCAGTTAAATGTTGTTGTTTAAGATTCAGCTACTGGGAACAAAAAGTTCCAAGTAGGACGGGCTATGGTGAGCCCGTAGTGGACTTACCTGGCACAGGAGCGGGGCTGTAACTTGAATAAAAATTCTGAGTTCCATGTGTCCTGGTCGCCTGAAGTAAGAGTGTGGCGCCTGAGGCTACTACCAGTGCTGATTACACCCGCGCCAACTTTCCCTGTGTCGTTGATTCTCTCATGTGTCGTGAAGTCAAGGACCCGGGACTGGGGGAGTGGTGGTACCTGCCGGGTGTGAGCACCTGCAAGGGCTGTGTCGGGAAGCCATCGTTTCACGAGTAGGGGAACAGTTGATTGCTTCAGGAAGCCGCTAACAATACTTCGAGGTATTGCAAGGATACGCCAAGAAGTTTTCGAAGATACGCCAGGCAGCCTCCACATGGTAGGAGCAACCACACCGTGTGGCCCACTACACAGGGCCCACTACACAGGGTGTGGCCCACCACAGGGTGTTACCCACCACACGGGGTGGCCCACAACAAGGTAGCTCAGTTAAGTAATGTTAGGTGCAATTTTACATTATAAACTAATATTGGATAAAACATGAATCAAACCAAACTTAAATGTGATCCACTTCCCCACTAGTAGGTCAAATTAACTCATCATTCGTGAGCTCAACTTAAAGAACGGCTGAACAAGCCCAATTGATCGATCAACACACTTTGCAAATATTATCAACTCACTATGCATGACGGACACAACGGCATGTGTGTGTTCATTGAACAGGAGAACCCTTCAAGAGATTTGCACACATCATAGAGAAAATATAGCATTTCACTTAGCGAAATTTGGCCAAGTGAAAAGACGAAATCATTTACTAATGTTTATTATTTGTCGGAGTGTGGACCAGGAGCCAGCATTAGGGAAACGCAGTAAGCAGTTAGTCCATAACAGCTGTGCAACCATCAACAGCCTGTTTAAACCAACATCGTTATTAGCTCCTCGTAGCCAAGAAATCGCAACAGGCTTGTGGACTAGAGCGGGAAGATATTACAATAAAAAAAGATACCGGCCGCTAATGAAAGGCCAGTTACCCCCTGTATTGTCCCAAGAAAAGATACTCATTACCCTCACACGCGATTCTATTTTGTCTCTTATCATTTTCAGAGGATCAAGTTTTTCTAATGGGATCTTGATTTTAATATGTTCTAATTTTTGACGAACAATAATACATGAATAGATCAAATGTAACTTTCCTTCTCAATTATCAGTTTGGTACCGGTTTTGACACCGGAATGAAAGTAGTGAAGTCTGTTAGGGAGGTGAGCCGGTGTTGGTGGCGGGGCCTTGTAGCCTAGCCCAGGTGGACGGCCTCTGTAGCCTAGCCCAGGTGGACGGCACCTGTATCCTAGCCCAGGTGGACGGCTCCTGTAGCCTAGCCCAGGTGGACGGCACCTGTAGCCTAGCACAGGTGGACGGCACCTGTAGCCTAGCCCAGGTGGACGGCACCTGTAGCCTAACCCAGGTGGACGGCCTCTGTAGCCTAGCCCAGGTGGACGGCCTCTGTAGCCTAGCCCAGGTGGACGGCCTCTGTAGCCTAGCCCAGGTGGACGGCCTCTGTACCCTAGCCCAGGTGGACGGCCCTTGTAGCCTAGCCCAGGTGGACGGCCCTTGTAGCCTAGCCCAGGTGGACGGCCTCTGTAGCCTAGCCCAGGTGGACGGCACCTGTACCCTAGCCCAGGTGGACGGCACCTGTAGCCTAGCCCAGGTGGACGGCACCTGTAGCCTAGCCCAGGTGGACGGCACCTGTAGCCTAGCCCAGGTGGACGGCCCTGTAGCCTAGCCCAGGTGGACGGCCTCTGTAGCCTAGCCCAGGTGGACGGCCCCTGTAGCCTAGCCCATCTGGACGGCCTCTGTAGCCTAGCCCAGGTGGACGGCCTCTGTACCCTAGCCCATCTGGACGGCCTCTGTAGCCTAGCCCAGGTGGACGGCCTCTGTACCCTAGCCCATCTGGACGGCCTCTGTAGCCTAGCCCAGGTGGACGGCCCCTGTAGCCTAGCCCAGGTGGACGGCCTCTGTAGCCCACATAGCTGTACTTTGAACCCCCTATGGTATATGGTAGAGTGGGTGGCTTTTTATAATTTTCTCCTTTTGATTGACACGTTATGAATAGTAAAAATGGAAATGGCTTCAAGAATTGTCAGTATCGGCTTCCAGCCTCGTGCATGGCAATCTTCATCTTGACTTGAGACAATCAGCACTTGTGAATCTTAAATCAATAAGATTGATTCAGCCTTTAATAGTGAACTTTCTACTAAAATTAGTTAGTGTCGCTCCGTGATAGCTATTTTTAGAACCAATTTAAATGTAACCAATTTCTCAAGACTCTGAATTTCTTAATGTCTTAGGTATTGTTCATATAATTTAAAAAAGCATTTCTATTTTCAAACCTCATAATGGTAATAATGCACATTATTCAACAATTAGGGATTCATATGTATAATTTTATACACAAAGTGGAGTATACATGCATAGTTTGATCATGTAATAATGTACACTTTTCTTTACGAGAAATTTTGTTACCTTCAATATATTTACAACAGTTACCCACGCACAGGTTACCACCCCTGGTTGGATTGTGTGAGGGACCCCTAGCTTCGTGGAAGAGAAAAAATGGCATTCAAAGGATTCGTTTTGGACCCCCCAGATATATGTATGCGTCTGTATGTGATTGTGTTCTTCCCTTTCAAGTTTAAGTGTGTTTATTAAGACAGTAAAATACATCTCAAAGGATTAGAGTAGCTTAAGCTATTTCTACCCTCAATGTACTCCCCTGCTTGTACTTGTAGGTAGGGTGTGGCCCACCACAGGCAGCGAGTAAGAGGGAAGGTAGGGTGTGGCCCACCACAGGCAACGAGTGAGAGGGAAGGTAGGGTGTGGCCCACCACAGGCAGCGAGTGAGAGGGAAGGTAGGGTGTGGCCCACCACAGGCAGCGAGTGAGAGGGAAGGTAGGGTGTGGCCCACCACAGGCAGCGAGTAAGAGGGAAGGTAGGGTGTGGCCCACCACAGGCAGCGAGTGAGAGGGAAGGTAGGGTGTGGCCCACCACAGGCAGCGAGTGAGAGGGAAGGTAGGGTGTGGCCCACCACAGGCAGCGAGTGAGAGGGATGGTAGGGTGTGGCCCACCACAGGCAGCGAGTGAGAGGGAAGGTAGGGTGTGGCCCACCACAGGCAGCGAGTGAGAGGGATGGTAGGGTGTGGCCCACCACAGGCAGCGAGTAAGAGGGAAGGTAGGGTGTGGCCCACCACAGGCAACGAGTGAGAGGGAAGGTAGGGTGTGGCCCACCACAGGCAGCGAGTGAGAGGGAAGGTAGGGTGTGGCCCACCACAGGCAGCGAGTGAGAGGGAAGGTAGGGTGTGGCCCACCACAGGCAGCGAGTGAGAGGGAAGGTAGGGTGTGGCCCACCACAGGCAGCGAGTGAGAGGGAAGGTAGGGTGTGGCCCACCACAGGCAACGAGTGAGAGGGAAGGTAGGGTGTGGCCCACCACAGGCAACGAGTGAGAGGGAAGGTAGGGTGTGGCCCACCACAGGCAACGAGTGAGAGGGAAGGTAGGGTGTGGCCCACCACAGGCAGCGAGTGAGAGGGAAGGTAGGGTGTGGCCCACAACAGGCAGCGAGTGAGAGGGAAGGTAGGGTGTGGCCCACCACAGGCAGCGAGTGAGAGGGAAGGTAGGGGTGGGCCATTAAAAACGAGAGAGTAGTTAAGAGGCGACATAACTACAGGGTAGTGAAGGAGATAAGAGACACAGTCAAATAAACAGCCGTCACACTAAAATTGCAAGGCAGTTAGAGTACAGTAATCAGTACTTAAGGTATAATCAACATTAGTCAGTTGTTTGAAAACGGTGATTACGACACAGTAAACAGTAGACCTGCTACTGGCTGGGGGAGTATTGAGTAAATGTTCCATCGTGTACTGTGTCTCCGCTGTTTAGCACATGTCTCCCCTATTTAGCTTATATAGAATCATTTGGACATCCTTTATAATTATTTGGAGCTCCTTAGAACAATCTGGAATCCCTTGGAACCATCTAGACCCACTTTGAAACCTTCGAGCCCATGGAGCGATCTGACGCCTTATAATAATTTGAAGCCCCTTAAAACCATCTGGAATCTCTTTGAACCATGTGAAATCCCATGGAATCACCTGGATCCAATTGGAACAATTTGAATGTCTTCTTGGAGCCATGTGGAGTCTCTTGGGACCATGGGGAGTCTCTTGGGTCCATGTGGAGTCTCTTGGGACCATGGGGAGTCTCTTGGGTCCATGGGGAGTCTCTTGGGACCATGGGGAGTCTCTTGGGACCATGGGGAGTCTCTTGGGTCCATGTGGAGTCTCTGGGTCCATGTGGAGTCTCTTGGGTCCATGTGGAGTCTCTTGGGACCATGGGGAGTCTCTTGGGTCCATGGGGAGCCTCTTGGGACCACCTGGAGGCCCCCCCCCTCTCTGTACCATCACCGGACTGGTGATTTGCCCGGGTGTGGCACAGTTACAATAGCCTCGTTACGGGTTATTAACGATATACTAACAACTGCCTCGCCCGGGTAATATTACACATAAGAACCATGGCATTTATAGGCGAGAGAATACTAACTTTCTGTACTTTGGACTTGCTATTATGAATAAATTATATATGTGAGAAAGCTGCATGAACGCGCAAGCCACATATCACTAAGAACTCTTTGACCCGGCCAGGATTCGAACCCATGCCATCCAGGATCACCCCTAAACGTACACAGTACCGTTTAGGGTACTGTGGTACTGTGTACGTTTAGGGGTGATCCTGGACGGCATGGGTTCGAATCCTGGCCGGGTCAAAGAGTTTTTAGTGATATTTATATATAAATATATAATACACACACACAATGCTGGAGGCTGTGTTCATACGGGAGCTGACACCAGTAATCAACATTCAGATGAATTCGACTTCGAGTATACAACTGTTTGATGATCCTCCATTGACCCAGAGGGAAGATGTAAGACCTGGCGGACAGCTTGAAGCCGGAGTCGGGCAACAATCCCCTCACCCTATCCTTCGCCGCTCCCTACGATTAAGAGGGTTTAGGTGAATCGTAGAGTGAGGTGTTCCCGCACTTGTAAATGTCTAGATTTCTCCTTGTAAGCATTTATAAGTGAGGGTAACACCTCACTGTACGATTCACCTAACCCCTAGTAACACTTTACGTGTTATTAAAACACGACTAAAACAGACGCGAAAAAGAAACGGGGAAAAAGGAGGAAACCCCACCTCCATTTAAAACTTTGACCCAANCAATCCTGGTCCGGCTTCAGTAGAAGCCTCAGGAAACTTTCATGTGTTAAGTAGAACTCCAAGTTGCAATCCTTTTTCATGTCGTGGCCTGGTTGTCTGGGGCGTGTTCCTGGTGATACCCACCACATGGGTTCGAATCCTCATCACGGCTTCTACGGATTGTCTCTGAGTAGAAACAACTCCCAGAACCCCATCCAGGTACGGGGATTACGTGTTTCGAGGACCTTAGACTAATCTAAGCTTTCAGAGTTTGGGGGGGGGGGTAGAAATAGCCTAAGCTATTTCGCTAAGCTAAGACGACGGGCCGAAACGTCGTCGTCCCTTCACCTTCTAGTGTGTGGTCTGGTCAACATACTTTAGCCACGTTATTGTGACTCATCGCCTGCATAGCCTAAGCTACTCTATCCCTTTGAGATGTAGTTCTTTCTTATCTCAATAAACATACTTGAACTGAAGCTTTCAGAGGTTTCTCTGAGCTGAGATTGATAAAGATTAAGCCACCCAAGAGGTGGCACGGGCATGAATAGCCCGTAAAGTGAGCTAAGACCTGCGAGTGTTATGAGGTCGTCTCACCGCCCTCAGGGTCCCGCGGTCAGTCCGCTTTTACCAGACTTCCTGGAAGTCACCGTCCGTCATTCCAAAAATTTGGTCGAATTCCATCCACCGGAATCCGAATGAATCCGGATACCCGGAAATGCCCACATACCTTCCAGTGCTAGGAGAGGAGGTAACCTCAGCAGCATACCCAACATGTACAAACGTCAGAACATTCAGGGAGCTTACGGGCTCACCATAGCCCGTGCTACATGGACACTTCGTCCTGAGTAGCTAAATCTTTAACAACAACATTCAGGGAGCAAGATACGGGGGTGCTGAGATCACTGAGCGCCGTATGTGTGTGACGCCAGACTTGCAGCATCCCAACCCCCCCATCGGCGAGTACCTCAGTGGTCACATGAGCAGGCTATTAAAGGCTTTTAGGTTTGCAACGAGGTTCGCGCCGGAATTGCGAAGGATGGGTTATCTTGAGATGATTTCGGGGCTTAGCGTCCCCGCGGCCCGGTCCTAGACCAGGCCTCCACTCCCGGGAAGCAGCCCGTAGCAGCTGTCTAACTCCCAGGTACCTATTTACTGCTAGGTAACAGGGGCATCAGGGTGAAAGAAACATTTTGCCCATTCGTCTCCGCCTCCACCCGGGGATCGAACCCGGAACCTCAGGACTACGAATCTGAAGCGCTGTCCACCCAGCTGTCAAACGCCCTATGGGTATAAGCAAAGACTGAAAGAATTGGATCTATCGTTGCTAAAAAAAGGAGAGTGGGAGACATGATAGAGGCATATAAAATACTTAGCGGAATTGACAAAAAAACATGTCAGGGAATTGTCAATGAATTACCCTGTAATTCCCTTCAAGGGAATTAAATACCTTGTTAAACACCCTGTCAACGAATTGACAAAGTAGACAAGGATGGATTGTTTAACACGGGGGGTACCCGCACGAGGGGACACAGGTGGAAGCTGAGTACCCACATGAGCCACAGAGATATTAGAAAGAACTTTTTAGTGTCAGAGTGGTTGACATATGGAATGCATTAGGAAGTGATGTGGTGGAGGCCGACTCCATACACAGTTTCATGTGTAGATATGATAGAGCCCAATAGGCTCAGGAACCTGTACGCCTGTTGATTGACGGTTAAGAGGCGGGACCAAAGAGCCAGAGCTCAACCCCCGCAAGCACAACTAGGTAGCCCCCCCCCCCCCACTGGTACACGTTCCAGTTTCATGTTAGCAAGTGTGGTTGGAGTGTATGTACTCCAAAGTACATGTACTCTCTCGTACTCTCTCCATCTCCCTCTTTTACCTCTTCCTCTCTATCCTTCTCTCTTCTATCCTACTCTCTTCCCTCTTATCTCCCGCCATCTCTTTCTATATTTTTCTTAAATATCCTCAACTTTTAGTCTAGTTGTTATTTTGTTTTAATTCGACTTGTTTTTCAATCAGTTCTTGTGGTGAGGATAAAGATCAGTTGCCAGGTATGTGTGTCGCTCCCCGTCCTCTCCACTCACCTCTTGCTGTAAAAACTTGAAGACGGGCCAAGTGTATCGAGTCATTTTCCCTCGTGAGGAAGCGGCACCGCTGGAATCCACGCCGGCGAGATGCTCTTTGGAGTACATGAATGAACCGGTGAGAGTCGGTCGGTTGGGGCCCCACCAAGAAAGTTCCTTTCACAAGGAAAGAGATGCTGGAGATGGTGTGTGTGGGGGGGAGGGGTGTGTGGCTGAGGTGTGCCAGGTGTGGCTGGGGTGTGCCAGGTGTGGCTGGGATGTGCCAGATGTGGCTGGGGTGTGCCAAGTGTGGCTGGGGTGTGCCAGGTATTCACTGCTACGAACTGACATTCGTGGCAGTGAATACCAGCATCATCCTCACTGTAAGTGAGGATCAAGATGTTAATAGTATGCGGTAACACACTCGCCATCGATTTGGTCTGGGATTCGAGCCCCCGGATCATGGAGTGCCAGTCTCTTAACTGGTCGCCTTTGTTCACCCAGCAGTAATTTACTTAACTATTAACCGAATACCGGGTCGGGTTCCAGGGGGGAGTAGCAGGTAAGACTTACCATGAGCTGCGGGAAGGGAAAGCTCCCAGCCTGCTAACAGGAGCCCAACCTGTACCCACCTTTTGTGAAAATAAACAAAATAAAAAAAATCCAGGTCGGTGCCACCTTTTTTATTGTTGGTGCAATGGTCATTGCAACAACCATTGCTATGCACCATTGTAATATACAATGGTGCATAGCCACAATGCAATATTGTGGCTATGTAGATTATCTTGGAAGAGTGGTCATTTAGGTGTCTAAGTGACGTTCCTGTGTTTACCAGCGTTCAATAGGACGGGAATCTCATATTTTCCCTTGTGATTAAATTTCCATATATATAATTACTATTTAAAACTTCAAATATGTGCAATCGCCAAGAATTACGGAAAAAATATATATATATATCACTCGCCCATAATATTTTAAATGCCAGTCTTAAATACCAGCGGTTCTTATCCGGATGCGTAGTTGACTGATTCTTATCCGGATGCGTAGTTGACTGGTTCTTATCCGGATGCGTAGTTGACTGGTTCTTATCCGGATGCGTAGTTGACTGGTTCTTATCCGGATGCGTAGTTGACTGGTTCTTATCCGGATGCGGTTCAGTGCATCTTCAGGTGGCATTTTAGCTCTCGTCGTCTGATCCCCGCCAAACACACACCGAAACTACGCCGGTTGGTACAACGTTCGAACAAGTTTTAACACCTCCTAACCAGCTATAACAACCAATATAACAAGTTGTAACAACGTTCTAATACGTCATAAACCCGTTAAGCCAAGATGTAACAACTTTATTACAAGTTGTAACAAGCGGGCAATAGAGACAATTACGGTTTGTGTTTCCAAGGGAGTTCCATCTTTAGTGATTCCGAGAACGTTGCCCCAAGCTGGATGATCACGTGGTGCCTGTGTTTACATGTTATAGATGTTGTTATAGATTCAGCTACTCGGAACAAGTTCCAAGTAGCACGGGCTATGGTGAGCCCGTAACTTACCTGGCACAGGAGCGGGGCAAGAAGCACGGGCTATGGTTAGCCTCGTGGACAGGAGATGTCTCCCGTGAGTATTTACATATTGTCCTTCTAGCTTACAGCTGCTGGGAGATGTCACGTGTCACTGTTTACACCAGATGCCACGTGTCATTGTTTACACCAGATGTCACGGGGCACTGTTTACACCAGATGCCACGTGTCATTGTTTACACCAGATGCCACGTGTCATTGTTTACACCAGATGTCACGTGTCATTGTTCACACCAGATGCCACGTGTCACTGTTTACACCAGATGCCACGTGTCACTGTTTACACCAGATGCCACGTGTCACTGTTTACACCAGATGCCACGTGTCACTGTTTACACCAGATGCCACGTGTCATTGTTTACACCAGATGTCACGTGTCATTGTTTACACCAGATGTCACGTGTCATTGTTTACACCAGCGTGTAGTGGAGTGAAGGTGGTGAGTGCCCCTTTCCGCAGGCGTCTTGATAACCACTCATGATAACCACTCATGATAACCACTCGTGATAACCACTCATGATAATCAGATCTAAGCTTTCGCCTCTTAGTCTCTGGGGGTTTGTGTAAGATTTAGGCATGTCTTGTGAATTGTCTTGTTATTATCTTTTAACGTAATTAGCGTTACTTTTGAGTTGTCTGGGTAAAGAGAGATGGTGAAAGTGGTTCTCTTAGCTCAGGGATGTGAAATGAAACTGTGATGGTTGGACATTGGCACAATTATGTCCTGGCTCTTGGTGTATAGCACTTTTGATGCTGGCTATCCCAGCGTACATATTATGGGGGTTTAGGGACATTCCAAACGCCGCAATATTGACGTATCTCCGGACTACGTTCTCGATAGGTTAGGACAGTTGTCTAATTTTGAACTTTGATAACTTTGAGATCCGTAGACTTTGACGTCTTGTGGCATCAAAGTCCTTGCATAGTATACAAAGATCTCCAAACTCTTATCGTTAGGCACTGCGGGCTCACCATAGCCCGTGCTACTTGGAACTTCTTGTTCCAGGTAGCGAATCTTTAACAACAACAACAATCCAAACTCTTAATTTATTAATAATGGTTTAAGTGTAGTTTTTTTAACATTTACTTCACGAAATTTCATTGCGGTAAACATAAAATTAAAACCATCACACTAAACTATTCTGGTAAGAACCTTGAATTATGAGAAGCATCTTTCTCTTTTCGACACGAATTGTAACGAAACGCCCAAAATGTCGTCACTGACCTGATTAACATCACACTTACGTTCGTGTTTTCTTGCAGAAACATCTCCAATACGAAAACCACGTCAAACATTTTCTCGACTGCAAGAAATCAACCCACACTTATAATCAACTTCTTATACTTCGACTTATCAACTTCTTATACTTCGACTTATCAACTTCTTATACTTCGACTTATCAACTTCTTATACTTCGACTTATAATCAACTTCTTATACTTCGACTTATAACCTACTTCCTATACTTCGACTTATAACCAACTTCTTATACTTCGACTTATAATCAACTTACTATACTTCAACTTATAATCAACTTCTTATACTTCGACTTATAATCAACTTCTTATACTTCGACTTATAACCAACTTCCTATACTTCGACTTATAGTCAACTTCCTATACTTCGACTTATAATCAACTTCCTATACTTCGACTTATAGTCAACTTCCTATACTTCGACTTATAATCAACTTCTTATACTTGGACTTACAATCAACATCTTGGGAGACTTGTCAACCTGTGATATAGTCAATGTTTCGTCTCGATACAAGGAACAGGGTACATTGGCCTAACCATTGTCACCACGAGGGCATCCACCACATCCACCACGACTGTTAATCGCATCCACTTGGAAACTCGTGCGGCAATTTGGAGCAGAATGACTGTGAATGACAGTCATTCCACTCCAACTGTTGTCCCATGACAACTGAACTACACCGGTAGTACACGCCAAGACGCTAACTATCGCCTCTCCCTAATCTTCTAGTGTGAAGATGGGTGTTTGTCTCCCTAATACACACCATCCTGGACCCCGTGCGCCGTCACAACAATATTTTGGCAATGTAAAGTTACTGCATTTTCATTGTGTTGATTTTATTCATTATTATGAGGTAATGTGTGCAGATAAAAGTAAGACAAAGTGGCGCACGGTCTTCTGTGTAACGTGTAAAAGTACGACAACGGCGCCAGAGGTTTAGTACAATTACCACCATTGTCGTAACAGTGATGCAAGATGCTTACCGCAATCAACCAATTGCGACGTCTGAGGATCTGCGCAATTAACCGATGATACCGCGCCAGCCACACCAGCTTTCTGGAGTGTCAAGAACGCAGCCATTAGTATCTTCACCATTAGGAAACGTTCGGGTGATCTCTGGTCAACGAGGCACCAAAGCCTCGGGTCGAGCATATAGTCAGTAGGGTAAAATGAGACGCAGCAGTATGGTGTTTAAAGCCAGCAACGCCTCAAGCTCTTCCTGGTAAACATTTCTCCTCCGTAATGACTCCTCCCGCGGCACGCCGGCGAGAGGAGGATTGCTTCAGCACCTTCATGTGTACACTCTATTCGTGCTTACAGGATCCAGCTCTTGGTCCCCTGCTTTTCTAACCGCCGGTTATCTGATGCAATGACTCTTGATCAATTACCCTATGATATCTACTTTCAAAATATGAATGGAGTTTGCTTCCACAACCTACTCATTTAGTTCATCCATTTTCCCATTACTCTTACGCTAAAAGAGAACTTACTAGCAACTCTGTGATTCATCTGAGTCAGTCTCAAGCTTCCATCCCTACCCTCTTGTTCTATTGGTATTCACTGTGAACATTTCCTCTTCTTATACTTATTGATAATCCATGCAAGTATTTTGTCTCAATCATGTCCCCTTCTCTCCTCTTTTCTAGCTTCGTCAGGTTTAGTTCCTTCAGTCTCTCTTCACACCCCATCCCCTCGCAATTCAGGAATGAGCCCCGTTGCAAACTTGTGAACCTTTCCGAGTTACCTTACGTGATAACCTTCCCCACACCTCACAAAATTAAGAAAGGCCGTTTCGGTCCATCACGGACCATTACAAAGTGTCATCACACAATTTGCTATGACCGAACTATGCCATTTCTTCATTTTCTGATGTGTGGCTTTTATCACGTAACGAAGCTTCAAGACATGTGTTCATAGGGAGACCACAGAGATCAGAGACCACAGACGATGAATAGGAGGGGGGGACCCACAGAAGATTAAGACCACCTAGGAGAGCCGGCAGTGTGTTATCTCGACTTGGCAGCTCTTATGAAAGCAGAGCCACACCATTAGCAGGTGTGGCTCTGCTACCTGCCGGCCACACCCGCGGCGCCACCAAGCCAAGCTGTGGGACACTAGACCGCGCGATCATATGTCCGGCCTGGCTGTGTGGACCACGGCCAGGTCCGTGGACCACACGGCCAGGTCCGTGGACCACACGGCCAGGTCCGTGGACCACACGGCCAGGTCCGTGGACCACACGGCCAGGTCCGTGGACCACACGGCCAGGTCCGTGGACCACACGGCCAGGTCCGTGGACCACACAGCCAGGGTCCGTGGACCACACAGCCAGGGTCCGTGGACCACACAGCCAGGGCCCGTGGACCACACAGGCAGGTCCGTGGACCACACAGCCAGGTCCGTGGACCACACAGCCAGGTTCGTGGACCACACGGCCAGGGCCTGTGGACCACACAGCCAGGGCCTGAGGACCACACAGCCAGGGCCTGTGGACCACACGGCCAGGGCCTGTGGACCACACAGCCAGGGTCCATGGACCACACAACCAGGTCCGTGGACCACGGCCAGGTTCGTGGCGCTCACTGCTGACTTAAAAGTGAGCTTGAGAGCTCTAGAACTATTTAAATCACTGTAAATAGTAACCCAGCAACGGTCTGTTGTGGTGGTTGCTGTAATTATCATTATAATTGTGTTTAGGCCTCGGGCCGCTGGAAACAAGTTAGTAATTATTGTGTCACAGTCGAGCCGTTTCACTCTCCAAGATTTCTTAACACAATGCCGGAATTGCGTTCATCTTCCACTCTTAGGGAGTATATACCCAACCACTTGAGCTGGACGGTAGAGCGACGGTCTCGCTTCATGCAGGTCGGCGTTCAATCCCCGACCGTCAACAAGTGGTTGGGTACCATTCCTTCCCCCCGTCCCATCCCAAATCCTTATCCTGACCCACTTTCTCAGTGCTATATAGTCGTAATGGCTTGGCGTTCTCTCCTGACAGTTCCCTTCCCTTCTTAGGGAGTATTATTCCCTTGGCAGAAGACTTGCTTGGAACACTATATCGGTATCTATAAGCGAGGATGTCTGTCTGTCTTACCCATGTGGGAGTCCGGACGCTCTGGGCCAGTCTCGCTCAACTTGATAACCCTTACCTATCACTACTTACCTTACAGTGTCTGTGGGGGAGTGAGGTCTAGTTCTTTATGCCCTGCTTACTAGCCTTGCTGTACCTGTTGCGGTTTTCAAGGTGATGCTGCATAATCCAATGTTGGTCTAACGAAGGTTGTATGGACTGCCTTGAAAGAGCCCTGATTTAGATTTGCAAATGACGTTCTAATTTTTGCCAGCATTCCGTATGCTGCTGATGTTACCCTGTTTATGGGTGCCACTGGAGATGGTGATGGAATGGGGGAAGTGCCCAACATGGGTGGGTCTGTGTTGACCCCATTGTCCCCCTTTAAGAAGGTCCGGCTCCCATTGTGATAGGTTGTGGGTACTGGTGACTGTGCCCCGTTGTGGGTACTGGTGACTGTGCCCCGTTGTGGGTACTGGTGACTGTGCCCCGTTGTGGGTACTGGTGACTGTGCCCCGTTGTGGGTACTGGTGACTGTGCCTCGTTGTGGGTACTGGTGACTGTGCCCCGTTGTGGGTACTGGTGACTGTGCCCCGTTGTGGGTACTGGTGACTGTGCCCCGTTGTGGGTACTGGTGACTGTGCCCCGTTGTGGGTACTGGTGACTGCCCCGTTGTGGGTACTGATGACTGTGCCCCGTTGTGGGTACTGGTGACTGTGCCCCGTTGTGGGTACTGGTGACTGTGCCCCGTTGTGGGTACTGGTGACTGTGCCCCGTTGTGGGTACTGGTGACTGCCCCGTTGTGGGTACTGGTGACTGTGCCCCGTTGTGGGTACTGGTGACTGTGCCTCGTTGTGGGTACTGGTGACTGTGCCCCGTTGTGGGTACTGGTGACTGTGCCCCGTTGTGGGTACTGGTGACTGTGCCCCGTTGTGGGTACTGGTGACTGTGCCCCGTTGTGGGTACTGGTGACTGCCCCGTTGTGGGTACTGGTGACTGTGCCCCGTTGTGGGTACTGGTGACTGTGCCCCGTTGTGGGTACTGGTGACTGTGCCCCGTTGTGGGTACTGGTGACTGTGCCCCGTTGTGGGTACTGGTGACTGCCCCGTTGTGGGTACTGATGACTGTGCCCCGTTGTGGGTACTGGTGACTGTGCCCCGTTGTGGGTACTGGTGACTGTGCCCCGTTGTGGGTACTGGTGACTGTGCCCCGTTGTGGGTACTGGTGACTGTGCCTCGTTGTGGGTACTGGTGACTGTGCCTCGTTGTGGGTACTGGTGACTGCCCCGTTGTGGGTACTGGTGACTGTGCCCCGTTGTGGGTACTGGTGACTGTGCCCCCCCGTTGTGGGTACTGGCGATTGTGCCCCGTTGTGGGTACTGGCGATTGTGCCCCGTTGTGGATACTGGTGACTGCCCCGTTGTGGGTACTGGTGACTGCCCCGTTGTGGGTACTGGCGATTGTGCCCCGTTGTGGGTACTGGTGACTGTGCCCCGTTGTGGGTACTGGTGACTGTGCCCCGTTGTGGGTACTGGTGACTGCCCCGTTGTGGGTACTGACAACTGTGCCCCGTTGTGGGTACTGACAACTGTGCCCCGTTGTGGGTACTGACAACTGTGCCCCGTTGTGGGTACTGACAACTGTGCCCCGTTGTGGGTACTGGTGACTGCCCCGTTGTGGGTACTGGTGACTGTGCCTCGTTGTGGGTACTGGTGACTGTGCCCCGTTGTGGGTACTGGCGATTGTGCCCCGTTGTGGGTACTGGCGATTGTGCCCCGTTGTGGGTACTGGCGATTGTGCCTCGTTGTGGGTACTGGCGATTGTGCCCTGTTGTGGGTACTGGTGACTGTGCCCCGTTGTGGGTACTGGTGACTGCCCCGTTGTGGGTACTGGTGACTGTGCCCCGTTGTGGGTACTGGTGACTGTGCCCCGTTGTGGGTACTGGTGACTGTGCCCCGTTGTGGGTACTGGTGACTGTGCCCCGTTGTGGGTACTGGTGACTGTGCCCCGTTGTGGGTACTGGTGACTGTGCCCCGTTGTGGGTACTGGTGACTGTGCCTCGTTGTGGGTACTGGTGACTGTGCCCCGTTGTGGGTACTGGTGACTGTGCCCCGTTGTGGGTACTGGTGATTGTGCCCCGTTGTGGGTACTGGTGACTGTGCCCCGTTGTGGGTACTGGTGACTGTGCCCCGTTGTGGGTATTGGCAACAGAATTACATACATGTTTAATATACACCAAATAGAGCAATATCATTGCTCTGATGCTGAAATCAAGTCACAACAACATAATTGAACACAACGCAACATATGAGAGGAATGTGCCGACGTTTGGATCCGTCATAGACTGCTTTTAGGGGGGACTACAGGAGAACTGGGCGACCGTGAGTGTCAATCTTAACTATCTAATTGAGGTTATCTTGAGATGATTTCGGGGCTTTAGTGTCCCCGCGGCCCGGTCCTCGACCAGGCCTCCACCCCCTTGAAGCAGCCCGTGACAGCTGACTAACACCCAGGTACCTATTTTACTGCTAGGTAACAGGGGCATAGGGTGAAAGAAACTCTGCCCATTGATTCTCGCCGGCGCCCGGAATCGAACCCGGGACCACAGGATTACAAGTCCAGTGTGCTGTCCGCTCGGCTCCCCTATAAATCACTATGCTGTGATTTTTTTTAATTTTGCCCCGAGGGGCGAGTTTATTGGGCAGCGCCACTCATCCTGTGAGTGGACACACCGCCATAGTGACAGTATTGGGCAGCGCCACTCATCCTGTGAGTGGACACACCACCATAGTGACAGTATTGGGCAGCGCCACTCATCCTGTGAGTGGACACACCACCATAGTGACAGTATTGGGCAGCGCCACTCATCCTGTGAGTGGACACACCACCATAGTGACAGTATTGGACAGCGCCACTCATCCTGTGAGTGGACACACCGCCATAGTGACAGTATTGGGCAGCGCCACTCATCCTGTGAGTGGACACACCACCATAGTGACAGTATTGGACAGCGCCACTCATCCTGTGAGTGGACACACCGCCATAGTGACAGTATTGGGCAGCGCCACTCATCCTGTGAGTGGACACACCACCATAGTGACAGTATTGGACAGCGCCACTCATCCTGTGAGTGGACACACCGCCATAGCAGCATGTACATCACTCCCCAATAGGAAGAAAACCCGCTGTCACGTCAGAGCCACACACTACGGGCAATGGTATCAACTCCCATTATGGTAATTGGGGACAGCCTAATCACATTAATGGTAACAGCAATTCACTCGCAACAATAGTACCATCACAATGGTAGCAGCAAATACACTCCCAAAATTATATCCATTTCACCTTTGTTCGGAAATGACAGCCAATTGTAGACGAGATAATGATCATTTAGCAAAACAGATGGGTGCAGGTGAGAGTAATATCTCACTAAGTCTCACCTCACTACCACTATAACTTTGGAATGCCCTTTGGAATGAATGAGTATAGTGAGTGAACTGACAAGTGATATTGTGTGACAATATATTTGATTATAATTTTCAAGTTTATTGCTATAATCACTTGAAATATTGTCAATTGATGGACTAAGGTAGTTTGAAATATTACTGTGTTCTCTGAGCTGTCGTGTATGTTGTTATAGATTCAGCTACTCGGAACAAGTTCCAAGTAGCACGGGCTATGGTGAGCCCGTAACTTACCTGGCATAGGAGCTGGGCAAGAAGCACGGGCTCTGGTTAGCCTCGTGGACAGGAGATGTCTCCCGTGCTGTCGTGTAATGGAATGCCGGTGATATTCAGTAGCTGTATGGTGAGGCGTGGCACCACTGGTGCTGGGATGGTGAGGCGTGGCAACACTGCTGCAGGAATGGCGGGAAGTTGATATTTGAGATGCAGGAGAGAGAGGGATGATTAGGGTAAATTCTTCAGCGTCTGGGAGCATCATGGCTCGCTAAGCTCCCTCACCTGGTTAACGATCCCTGTGACGTCCGATACCTGTGTCCTCCCCGTTATCTGTGACTTCCCCGCTATCAGCCAGCTGACTTCTTAACCTTGACAAAGTCAGGTAGACACAGCATCTTATCATCAGCTGGTTTTATTTAGCGTGGGAGCTTCGATAAGTAACGCGAGAAGAGCGGCAGTACACAGAGGTCAGGGCGGCTCGGTGTGTCATCTTGTGCAGTGGCAGTGCTGTCAACTTCTAATGGACTACTGACAAATGTCCACACGGTTTAATTCTTTTACTATGCACCCCATACCCATCCTGTGGGCGGTAGTGGACCCCCATACCCATCCTGTGGGCGGTAGTGGACCCCCATACCCATCCTGTAGGCGGTAGTGGACCCCCATACCCATCCTGTGGGCGGTAGTGGACCCCCATACCCATCCTGTGGGCGGTAGTGAACCCCATACCCATCCTGTGGGTGGTAGTGGACCCCACACCCATCCTATGGGCAGTAGTGGACCCCACACCCATCCTATGGGCAGTAGTGGACCCCACACCCATCCTATGGGCAGTAGTGGACCCCATACCCATCCTATGGACAGTAGTGGACCCAATACCCATCCTATGGGCAGTAGTGAACCCCCACACCCATCCTATGGGCAGTAGTGGACCCCATACCCATCCTGTGTCTTGATAATCTAGTTGCAATAAATGATTATATATTGTTGCATTAACAATGGGTTCGAGACCAGGAACAAGTAATCTCTCTAAGCTAAGCAACTTGTATATGTGGTGAGCGAGGGTCGTAATTAATAATTTATCCTTCACGACGGTTCCCCTTCCCCAGCCCTTATCCAGTAGACTGCGCGGGATGGATTACTCACATTTACTAACTACAGCTACCAAACTAGGGATATTTGGCTAAAATTTCTGGTAGTATTTAATTTTGAATGAAATATACGTGAATATACGCGAATTTAAAGACGATACTGTAACAAAAATCCTCCAACAGAAACTCTAAACTAAGTATTTTCTCTGTATTTTGTATTCGAGGTTAAGCGAGATTAATGTGTTTAAATTCTTTATTAATACAAACAAAGATGTTTCCTCAGCTGATTCACCAGAGCGATAGCAAGCAGTTAAATGTTGTTGTTTAAGATTCAGCTACTGGGAACAAAAAGTTCCAAGTAGGACGGGCTATGGTGAGCCCGTAGTGGACTTACCTGGCACAGGAGCGGGGCTGTAACTTGAATAAAAATTCTGAGTTCCATGTGTCCTGGTCGCCTGAAGTAAGAGTGTGGCGCCTGAGGCTACTACCAGTGCTGATTACACCCGCGCCAACTTTCCCTGTGTCGTTGATTCTCTCATGTGTCGTGAAGTCAAGGACCCGGGACTGGGGGAGTGGTGGTACCTGCCGGGTGTGAGCACCTGCAAGGGCTGTGTCGGGAAGCCATCGTTTCACGAGTAGGGGAACAGTTGATTGCTTCAGGAAGCCGCTAACAATACTTCGAGGTATTGCAAGGATACGCCAAGAAGTTTTCGAAGATACGCCAGGCAGCCTCCACATGGTAGGAGCAACCACACCGTGTGGCCCACTACACAGGGTGTGGCCCACCACAGGGTGTTACCCACCACACGGGGTGGCCCACAACAAGGTAGCTCAAGTTAAGTAATGTTAGGTGCAATTTTACATTATAAACTAATATTGGATAAAACATGAATCAAACCAAACTTAAATGTGATCCACTTCCCCACTAGTAGGTCAAAATTAACTCATCATTCGTGAGCTCAACTTAAAGAACGGCTGAACAAGCCCAATTGATCGATCAACACACTTTGCAAATATTATCAACTCACTATGCATGACGGACACAACGGCATGTGTGTGTTCATTGAACAGGAGAACCCTTCAAGAGATTTGCACACATCATAGAGAAAATATAGCATTTCACTTAGCGAAATTTGGCCAAGTGAAAAGACGAAATCATTTACTAATGTTTATTATTTGTCGGAGTGTGGACGTAGGAGCCAGCATTAGGGAAACGCAGTAAGCAGTTAGTCCATAACAGCTGTGCAACCATCAACAGCCTGTTTAAACCAAACATCGTTATTAGCTCCTCGTAGCCAAGAAATCGCAACAGGCTTGTGGACTAGAGCGGGAAGATATTACAATAAAAAAAGATACCGGCCGCTAATGAAAGGCCAGTTACCCCCTGTATTGTCCCAAGAAAAGATACTCATTACCCTCACACGCGATTCTATTTTGTCTCTTATCATTTTCAGAGGATCAAGTTTTTCTAATGGGATCTTGATTTTAATATGTTCTAATTTTTGACGAACAATAATACATGAATAGATCAAATGTAACTTTCCTTCTCAATTATCAGTTTGGTACCGGTTTTGACACCGGAATGAAAGTAGTGAAGTCTGTTAGGGAGGTGAGCCGGTGTTGGTGGCGGGGCCTTGTAGCCTAGCCCAGGTGGACGGCCTCTGTAGCCTAGCCCAGGTGGACGGCACCTGTACCCTAGCCCAGGTGGACGGCTCCTGTAGCCTAGCCCAGGTGGACGGCACCTGTAGCCTAGCACAGGTGGACGGCACCTGTAGCCTAGCCCAGGTGGACGGCACCTGTAGCCTAGCCCAGGTGGACGGCACCTGTAGCCTAGCCCAGGTGGACGGCCTCTGTAGCCTAGCCCAGGTGGACGGCCTCTGTAGCCTAGCCCAGGTGGACGGCCTCTGTACCCTAGCCCAGGTGGACGGCCCTTGTAGCCTAGCCCAGGTGGACGGCCCTTGTAGCCTAGCCCAGGTGGACGGCCTCTGTAGCCTAGCCCAGGTGGACGGCACCTGTACCCTAGCCCAGGTGGACGGCACCTGTAGCCTAGCCCATCTGGACGGCACCTGTAGCCTAGCCCAGGTGGACGGCCTCTGTAGCCTAGCCCAGGTGGACGGCACCTGTAGCCTAGCCCAGGTGGACGGCACCTGTAGCCTAGCCCAGGTGGACGGCCTCTGTAGCCTAGCCCAGGTGGACGGCCTCTGTAGCCTAGCCCAGGTGGACGGCACCTGTAGCCTAGCCCATCTGGACGGCACCTGTAGCCTAGCCCAGGTGGACTGCCTCTGTAGCCTAGCCCAGGTGGACGGCCCCTGTAGCCTAGCCCATCTGGACGGCACCTGTAGCCTAGCCCAGGTGGACGGCCTCTGTACCCTAGCCCAGGTGGACGGCACCTGTAGCCTAGCCCATCTGGACGGCACCTGTAGCCTAGCCCAGGTGGACGGCCCCTGTAGCCTAGCCCAGGTGGACGGCACCTGTAGCCTAGCCCATCTGGACGGCACCTGTAGCCTAGCCCAGGTGGACGGCCCCTGTAGCCTAGCCCAGGTGGACGGCCTCTGTAGCCTAGCCCAGGTGGACGGCCCCTGTAGCCTAGCCCAGGTGGACGGCCTCTGTAGCCCACATAACTGTACTTTGAACCCCCTATGGTATATGGTAGAGTGGGTGGCTTTTTATAATTTTCTCCTTTTGATTGACACGTTATGAATAGTAAAAATGGAAATGGCTTCAAGAATTGACAGTATCGGCTTCCAGCCTCGTGCATGGCAATCTTCATCTTGACTTGAGACAATCAGCACTTGTGAATCTTAAATCAATAAGATTGATTCAGCCTTTAATAGTGAACTTTCTACTAAAATTAGTTAGTGTCGCTCCGTGATAGCTATTTTTAGAACCAATTTAAATGTAACCAATTTCTCAAGACTCTGAATTTCTTAATGTCTTAGCTATTGTTCATATAATTTAAAAAAGCATTTCTATTTTCAAACCTCATAATGGTAATAATGCACATTATTCAACAATTAGGGATTCATATGTATAATTTTATACACAAAGTGGAGTATACATGCATAGTTTGATCATGTAATAATGTACACTTTTCTTTACGAGAAATTTTGTTACCTTCAACATATTTACAACAGTTACCCACGCACAGGTTACCACCCCTGGTTGGATTGTGTGAGGGACCCCTAGCTTCGTGGAAGAGAAAAAATGGCATTCAAAGGATTCGTTTTGGACCCCCCAGATATATGTATGCGTCTGTATGTGATTGTGTTCTTCCCTTTCAAGTTTAAGTGTGTTTATTAAGACAGTAAAATACATCTCAAAGGATTAGAGTAGCTTAAGCTATTTCTACCCTCAATGTACTCCCCTGCTTGTACTTGTAGGTAGGGTGTGGCCCACCACAGGCAGCGAGTGAGAGGGAAGGTAGGGTGTGGCCCACCACAGGCAACGAGTGAGAGGGAAGGTAGGGTGTGGCCCACCACAGGCAGCGAGTGAGAGGGGAGGTAGGGTGTGGCCCACAACAGGCAGCGAGTGAGAGGGAAGGTAGGGTGTGGCCCACCACAGGCAACGAGTGAGAGTGAAGGTAGGGTGTGGCCCACCACAGGCAACGAGTGAGAGGGAAGGTAGGGTGTGGCCCACCACAGGCAACGAGTGAGAGGGAAGGTAGGGTGTGGCCCACCACAGGCAGCAAGTGAGAGGGAAGATAAGGTGTGGCCCACCACAGGCAGCGAGTAAGAGGGAAGGTAGGGTGTGGCCCACCACAGGCAGCGAGTGAGAGGGATGGTAGGGGTGGCCCACCACAGGCAACGAGTGAGAGGGAAGGTAGGGTGTGGCCCACCACAGGCAGCGAGTGAGAGGGAAGGTAGGGTGTGGCCCACCATAGGCAGCGAGTGAGAGGGAAGGTAGGGTGTGGCCCACCACAGGCAGCGAGTGAGAGGGAAGGTAGGGTGTGGCCCACCACAGGCAGCGAGTGAGAGGGAATGTAGGGTGTGGCCCACCACAGGCAGCGAGTGAGAGGGAAGGTAGGGTGTGGCCCACCACAGGCAGCGAGTGAGAGGGAAGGTAGGGTGTGGCCCACCACAGGCAGCGAGTGAGAGGGAAGGTAGGGGTGGGCCATTAAAAACGAGAGAGTAGTTAAGAGGCGACATAACTACAGGGTAGTGAAGGAGATAAGAGACACAGTCAAATAAACAGCCGTCACACTAAAATTGCAAGGCAGTTAGAGTACAGTAATCAGTACTTAAGGTATAATCAACATTAGTCAGTTGTTTGAAAACGGTGATTACGACACAGTAAACAGTAGACCTGCTACTGGCTGGGGGAGTATTGAGTAAATGTTCTCATCGTGTACTGTGTCTCCGCTATTTAGCACATGTCTCCCCTATTTAGCTTATATAGAATCATTTGGACATCCTTTATAATTATTTGGAGCTCCTTAGAACAATCTGGAATCCCTTGGAACCATCTAGACCCACTTTGAAACCTTCGAGCCCATGGAGCGATCTGACGCCTCCTTATAATAATTTGAAGCCCCTTAAAACCATCTGGAATCTCTTTGAACCATGTGAAATCCCATGGAATCACCTGGATCCAATTGGAACAATTTGAATCTCTTCTTGGAGCCATGTGGAGTCTCTTGGGACCATGGGGAGCCTCTTGGGTCCATGTGGAGTCTCTTGGGACCATGGGGAGTCTCTTGGGTCCATGGGGAGCCTCTTGGGACCACCTGGAGCCCCCCCCCCTCTCTGTACCATCACCGGACTGGTGATTTGCCCGGGTGTGGCACAGTTACAATAGCCTCGTTACGGGTTATTAACGATATACTAACAACTGCCTCGCCCGGGTAATATTACACATAAGAACCATGGCATTTATAGGCGAGAGAATACTAACTTTCTGTACTTTGGACTTGCTTTATGAATAAATTTATATATGTGAGAAAGCTGCATGAACGCGCAAGCCATATATCACTAAGAACTCTTTGACCCGGCCAGGATTCGAACCCATGCCGTCCAGGATCACCCCTAAACGTACACAGTACCGTTTAGGGTACTGTGTACGTTTAGGGGTGATCCTGGACGGCATGGGTTCGAATCCTGGCCGGGTCAAAGAGTTTTTAGTGATATTTATATATAAATATATAATACACACACACAATGCTGGAGGCTGTGTTCATACGGGAGCTGACACCAGTAATCAACATTCAGATGAATTCGACTTCGAGTATACAACTGTTTGATGAACCTCCATTGACCCAGAGGGAAGATGTAAGACCTGGCGAACAGCTTGAAGCCGGAGTCGGGCTTCAATCCCCTCACCCTATCCTTCGCCGCTCCCTACGATTAAGAGGGTTTAGGTGAATCGTAGAGTGAGGTGTTCCCGCACTTGTAAATGTCTAGATTTCTCCTTGTAAGCATTTATAAGTGAGGGTAACACCTCACTGTACGATTCACCTAACCCCTAGTAACACTTTACGTGTTATTAAAACACGACTAAAACAGACGCGAAAAAGAAACGGGGAAAAAGGGGGAAACCCCACCTCCATTTAAAACTTTGACCCAAATATCAGAGTAACAAGGTTATCGCGAATAACGGAACTCAATTATGGGCTCACCATAGCCCGTGCTACATAGACATTTCGTTCTGAGTAGCTAAATCTAAAACAGCAACCTTGTAAGCTCTGTATATATACATGTGTATATTTATTATACATATACAATTGATAAATTTTCGGGCAGTGAAAGACACAACAGAGGTGGAAATAGATGGGAAAGATAACAAATAAGAAAAGAAATATGTGAGGGGATAATTAGATACCTGAAACTGCAGTTGAGAAATGGGCCCCAATTTTGTGAGACTTTGAAAAGAGTTCCCAAGTTCCTGTGATTTTGGGAAAGTCATGAGATGGTACCCCCCCCCACTCTCTCTCACCCCCCTCCACT
>WNGS01000009.1:6027182-6042272 GCA_020271785.1 Procambarus virginalis
AATGAGGGGGAAGGATGGTTGTGGTAGTGAGGGGGTAGTTGTGGAGGTTGTGAAGGGGGGGGGAGTTGTGGAGGTTGTGAGGGGGGGGGGGTTGTTTGAGTGGGGGTTGTGTGGGCGTTCAAGGTGGAAGGTTTTGGTCCCATCATTTCCACTGACAGTTGCTAACCCGAACCTTTGAATGTCTGATGATTACTTACTCATACTCTGGAAGCTGCAAATAGAGGTCAATCTCGTCTACTTCCTCCTGTAACTCATTCTAAATTCTCACTGTCTCTACCATTGAACAGCCTCATTTACATAAATAATTTACATGTACGCTGCCGTGTTTTACTGCCTCTCTTGCTAGTTTGGTTCTGTAGCAATTGTCTCTATGTATTTTGTACGTTTTAATTATCTCTAAGCGTTTCCACTTCGATCTCTCTGTTATTTGGATAATATGCTGGTGCTGCACACTTTAATCACAGTCTCACGTACGTGGTATGCAACACAGTGATTGAAATCCTGTTGCTGAAGGAAACTCCTGGGTTTGAAACAGGAAGATAGATTTCTTCTTGTGTTTTTTTTTCTGCTATTATCATCAGATAACATTGCATTTGTTGGGTTTAAAATCGAGTAACCATTTGGTGAACTATGCCTGTTATTTTACTTTTTTTTAAATGCGTTTTGCTGTTATCTAACCTTATCCCATTTAATTAGTTTTTACGTTTGCAGATATACCCAAAAATTGTATAGTGCTGTGTGTGGCGCGCGCGTGTGCGTGCGTGTCGTGTGTGCGTGTGTCGGCAAACTGTGTCAGTGGGTTCGACCCGCGGCCCTGTTAGCACCACTCCCAAGTTCACCCACCCACCTACCATTCCTCCACCAGTTGGCACCTTGACAACATTTCCAGGGACGACGCCAACATCCTGGACACATTCACATCTCCCTCCCCCCTCCTCTCTCTCTCTCTCTCCTCTCTCTCTCTCTCTCTCATAAAACCAAACGTCTCGCCCGTAATGGGAGCCTGAATGTTATTCAGCGATGTACAGTACTGGCAGTACACTCCAACATTCTGGTTAGTTTCCTCATGAGGTTATTTCGCTGGCAACTCGTCCTCTTGAACAGTACATCGTATTTTGATGTACTAATTCCCTACGGCCAAAAAATGTTGCATTATTGATATAGCAGCTCGCAGAAATTGACGAGCTGTCGCGGTTTCTATTCGCGGGTCTTCCGTTAGGTTCGGTAATTTGGTACATCATTTTCGTGGCGTTGTAGCAGGAGGAGAGGACGGGTGGTGAGAGAGAGAGAGAGAGGCACCGTCCAGAGTCAGGAGATCGCTGGCTGTCTTCAGCAAGCGTCAGAACGAAGGTCAGGTATTGGGTAACCTGTCAGGCCTGACCTACCCACCACTGCTGACTTGAAGTACTGGTGATCCCATTTGGCACTCAGAGATGATTCTTACAAGGCTCCTAACACTATACAAACAACAAGGATCCATCAGAGACTATATTAACCCCCTCCCTCAACCAGATCATCACAAATCATCAAGTCCTGTTGCATACATGGTCCGCACTGAGCCTATAAATGTGATAGAAAGCTTGAATAATCCCCCAAGCCATAAATCACTAAGACTCTATAACCCGACCTGGATTCGAACCTGCATTGCCAGGGCTCACCCCCTGTCCATATATATCATATATATTTACATATTTAACCACAAAACAAAATTGAAAACAGATTGACTTGATTTTTTGTTTAATCAACACATTATCAAAAGTAAAATAACTGAATACAATTGTGTAACTCTCTCTCTCTCTCTCTCTCTCTCTCTCTCTCTCTCTCCTCTCTCTCTCTCTCTCTCCCCCCCTCCCTCCCCCCCCTCCCCTCCCCTCCCCTCCCCAACAATGCAAATATTCATTTAATTAAGTTTTTATTTGCACTACTTCGCTGCTTTTCATGTTAGCGGTAATTAGTCATGTGCTACTTGGGCTGGACGGTAGAGCGACGGCCTCGCTTCATGCAGGTCGGCGTTCAATCCCCGACCGTCCAAGTGGTTGGCCACTTCCGTTCCCACATCCCCGTCCCATCCGAAAATCCTTATCCTGACCCCTTCTAAGTGCTATATAGTCGTAATGGCTTGGCGCTTTCCCCCTGATATAACCTCTCACCGACGTAGCGCAGGTGTTTAAAATATCAAACTAATACCCGAGTCACAAGTTTCAGCCCCGCTCCTGTGCCAGGTAAGTCCATCAGGGGCTCACCATAGCCCGTGCTACTTGGAACTTTTAGTTCCCAGTAGCTGAATCTTCAACAACAACAACAACAACAACAACCTCAGTCACCCCCCTTAAACCTTTCAATAGTCTTGGAATGCCGAAAGCAGCAACACCAAAAAACATTATTTTTTTTCCGGTTTTGTTATAGTTGATAACGAAAAACAGATTCTCGAAACCCAAGTTAAATATATAAATATTGGCACTGAGAATCATGGCTGATTAGTGCAAGATGTATTCGGTATTGTAGGAGCGTGTATTCGTGTATTCAGGAGGTTGGAGAGAGTTAGAGGTTATGAGGTATGGAGGAGCAAGATGCCTCATTCACTTCCCTTTTTTTTGGCGGGTGGGGAGGGAGGGCAGGGAAATTTCTGCGCGGGCCCTAAGCCTCTGGCTGGCCTACTATATATTGTATCCATAACACACAGAAATTACAATAGCGTAATGCATGAAATGAACACTCTTTTGACCATGTCGTAGCTCAGTCGGTTAAGGCAGCGTCTGGGATGCTCTTGGACGTAGGTTCGAATCCTCGTCACGCCCCTTGTGGATTTGTTAATTTATTGTATCCATAATCTGGGTACTTTTATTGCTATTATTAATTATTATTATCGGAATACCCACTAGTGACCACAACAAAAACAAGGAGAAAAAATCAATATATACAACAACGATAAAAATTATTGATCTATTGAAACGTAGATGCATTGCAGGCGAGGAGTCACAATAACGGGGCTGAGGTATGTTGACCAGACCACACACTAGAAGGTGAAGGGACGACGATTTGATTTTATTGTTGCCGCCGAAGGCGGCTAGTTTATTGTGCACCCCATACTCATCCTGTGAGCGGTAGCGCAAAAGCATTACAGAGGGCACAAAAGGTCTTTATCAGACCTCATCTTAGATTATTACATTAACAATTACATCTATCCTTCGGACGACGACGTTTCGGTCCGTCCTGGACCATTCTCAAGTCGATTGTGAGAATGGTCCAGGACGGACCGAAACGTCGTCGTCCCTTCACTTTCTAGTGTGTGGTCTGGTCAACGTAGATCCATTTTTTGGCCATAGCGCGCATACGAGCGAAAAGCGACATTATTTTTAAGAGGAGTTGGACTATCAGGTACTGGAATCAGTCACCTCTCCTGACCTTTGTGGTGTGATTGCGTGACTTGTCTGTTTAAGTCACGTGCCAGGTCACAGCGGTCAACCCGCTCTCTTAAAAATAATCTCTTTTCGCTCGTTTGCTCAAAAATGGACGTAATTTGAAATGAAATCGGCTCACGAAAGTGATATACTGTCCCGTTTTCTGTTTGGGGTCCTCCGATTTAGTTAGGAAGCTTTCAATTAACGTTTTTTTCATAATGTTTTGAAACTTTAGATGAACGTCCTGCCCTCCTAACCTACCACAGGACCATTACCTTGCTGTGTTGGGGGAAAAAGTCCAAAATTTATTTTCAATTTTATTTTTCATTTTGAAATTACGTCCATTTTCGGCCATACGGGCAAACGACCAAATTGAGACGGAGTTTGTATAAGGACAGACTGCGCCAACACCGGTGTCGACAACTGCCAACACCGGTGTCGACAACTGCCAACACCGGTGTCGACAACTGCCAACACCGGTGTTGACACCTGCCAACACCGGTGTTGACACCTGCCAACACCGGTGTTGACACCTGCCAACACCGGTGTTGACACCTGCCAACACCGGTGTTGACACCTGCCAACACCGGTGTTGACACCTGCCAACACCGGCAGCTTCTAGTGAGTAATTTAACTCCTCAACATAAAAAATCATTGATTACTTTTCCTTCCCACACAAAACTCTATATAAATAACCCATCAAGCAATAATGATTGTCTTAAAAAAGTACAGTCCGTCAAGAATCCTGTAATGCGTAAATTACAGCTTATCACTGTGCTTGTCATTGTACCAGGACCATGTCTATGACAGGTCTGACATGCTGGCCATTAACCTCGCCTGTAGTTAAAGTCTCACGATGATAACTTTATATATATACAAGAATTATTGCATTCTATTAAAGTCACTAATACGCGTAGCATTTCGGGTCGGTCTTTTAATCCTAATTTTCTCCAAGGAATACGACCCGCGGTAATAATACGGTGAACAGACGCTTCAGTTAAGGATTGGCGCCCGGTTAATGCTCCACGGGCAAGGATACGAACCCAGGCCAAAGCGCTTGCGAAGTGCAGGGTGAGTGCTTTTACCATCGAGCCACAGGAACTGCTTGAGTGAGATTTCTCCTGTAGATGCTTCGGGATGCGTCACTTGTGGTGGCGGAGATAGTGTGGTAGCGGATAATGGCGCGGGTAGCGGATGTGGTGCCACCGGGTAGCGGATCGCTAATGTCGGCTGGGGTGATTGATTGATGAAGATTAAACCACCCAAAGGTGGCACGGGCATGAATAGCCCGTAAGTGGTGGCCCTTTTGAGCCATTACCAGTATCAAGAGCTGATACTGGAGATCTGTGGAGGTGCGACTGCACCCTGCGTGACGGGAGATGTCTCCCGTGTCGGCTGGGGATGAGGGGGGGGGGTGTGTGTGTTAAGTAGTAGCGGAAGTAACGCGTTGTGGGTAGTGGAAATGGTTGGGGATAGAGGATGGCGTGGGGGAATAGGGAAGGTGGTGGGGCAGGAGTGGGTAGGGAATATTGGGGGTAGAAGGGGCAACAGATGTTCAGACATTATATATATTATTGCAATAACACAAACATTGATGTGATCCATTAGCTGAATGTGAAGCAATTTACATTTATTTATTTTACAATAACACTGATAAATTACATTTGGAGGGTCACGAAGCAATTCATTTATCTTGAGAAGATTTCGGGGCTTAGCGTCCCCGCGGCCCGGTCCTCGACCAGGCCTTTTTTGTTACACATCCCCAGGAAGCAGCCCGTAGCAGCTGTCTAACTCCCAGGTACCTATTTACTGCTAGGTAACAAGGGCATCAGGGTGAAAGAAACTTTTTGCCCATTTGTCTCCGCCTCCAATCCGAAATCATCTCAAGATAACCTCAAGATACCGCCCTTGTGGTAGGTAAGGTATGTGACCCTTACCTACCTTGTGGTAGGTAAGGTATGTGACCCTAAGGTAGGTAAGGTATGTGACCCTTACCTACCTTGTGGTAGGTAAGGTATGTGACCCTTACCTACCTTGTGGTAGGTAAGGTATGTGACCCTTACCTACCTTGTGGTAGGTAAGGTATGTGACCCTTACCTACCTTGTGGTAGGTAAGGTATGTGACCCTTACCTACCTTGTGGTAGGTAAGGTATGTGACCCTTACCTACCTTGTGGTAGGTAAGGTATGTGACCCTTACCTACCTTGTGGTAGGTAAGGTATGTGACCCTTACCTACCTTGTGGTAGGTAAGGTATGTGACCCTTACCTACCTTGTGGTAGGTAAGGTATGTGACCCTTACCTACCTTGTGGTAGGTAAGGTATGTGACCCTTACCTACCTTGTGGTAGGTAAGGTATGTGACCCTTACCTACCTTGTGGTAGGTAAGGAACTTCAGCGGTAATGCATCTCATGTTATTCATCAGCTTTCTCTCCCTCGTATCTTAGATTAGATTCTATCGGGGGAAAGCGCCAAGCCATTACGACTATATAGCACTTGGAAGAGGGTCAGGATAAGGATTTTGGGATGGGACGGAGATGCGGGAACGGAAGTGTCCAACCACTTGGACGGTCGGGGATTGAACGCCGACCTGTATGAAGCGAGCCCGTCGCTCTACCGTCCAGCTCAAGTCGTATCAGAGAAGTAAAGATTAACACGTTCGAAGAAATATAATAAAGTTAATCCCATAAATTAGAAACCTTCAATGTGAAGAAAGATTTATAGGGACAATTTACATTTTAAGGAAAGGTGCATGAATGAAAATGTATAACAAAGCGGATATTAATGATGTATTAAATATATTAACACAAAATACAACACTTAAAAATTTGAAGCAATTGGAATCTGAATCCTTTAGATTCAGATTCCAATTGCTGTAGATTAGCTTTCAGATTAGACTTCTGAATCCTTTAGATTCAGATTCCAATCTGGTTAAACGCTGATGGTTTATTTATATATGGAAATATGGGTAATTTATGGAACAAATTACCAAGATAAGTATTACACGCTGAATTATTTCGATCGTAGATTAGACATGCATGAGTTTGGGTGGATACATATATATATGTTCTCCCTCGCATACGCCAATTTCTTATGTGTGGTGGTGGCGGGCACCACAGCCCCGCTCCTGTGCCAGGTAAGTTCACTACGGGATCGCCCTAGCCCGTGCTGGTTGGAACTTTTGTTCCCAGGAGGTGAATCGAAAACATAAACAGCGGCGGGCAGTTAATTTGGTTTCCGCGGGTAGCGGATATGGAGTCGACTTGCACTTTGGTGGGTGTCGATTAGTGGCGGGAGTATTGTAAGTGGTGGCAGGGGATGCCATTTTGGCGGGAAGCGGCGGCGGGTAGCGGCGGTGGATGGCGGGTGCGGGTGGCGGGTACCGGTGGCGGGTAGCGGCGGCGGTGACGGATGTGGCGGCTGCGGCGGCGGAACAGACATATAATTCGGGTGTGTTGGCTGACTTTCTCTGGAGAGGCGCTCATGAAAGCCACGGCACAAAAGTTGTCAGTGTCAAAAGCCCGCGACGCCAGACCTGGCGCTGTCGAGGCTGCTGTTAACATTAACAGCGGCAGAAACGCTGCTGTTACTGTCAGTGTAAGTGCCGTTATTACCTTTGCTGCCCTCGGTACACCTAGCCACACTGTACCTGGAGGAGAGGGACCCCCGAGCCACACCCTTGCTAGAGGGTGTGTGGCTCACCTGAGTAAGTCCCACACTGCCATGATCATAACTAAGCCACACACAGACAGACGCACAGAGAGTTGACAATGTCACCACATCGTAGCATTAATATCTATTAATTCTACATTTTTTACCCTAAATGCGTGCGCGATAAGCCACTAATGCGACCAAAGACAACAATAACATTGCATAGAGACGCGCGTGAGTGTGTTGGGGATAAAACTTTTAAGTCTTACCTCAACACTTACTCAAATTGCTGCTCGTTTTCTATTGGTGTAATGGGGAACTTTCTCCTCCAGAAGGGAGTGGCCGGAAGGGACGCCAGGCCATCTTGGCTTATGTAACGCCTCCGTCAGGTTAAGTGATGGGATTGTAACTTACTCCTTGAGGATAAGTGTTGTGTTAGTTACTCCTTCTGGTTAAGTGTTGTGTTAGTTACTCTTTCTGGTTAAGTGTTATGTTGGTTAATCTCTACGTAGTCTTATGTTCAGACACTTTAACTGAAGGGGTAACTAGCCTAAATGTCAGGCTCGTTACTTAAATCTTCAGGTTAAGTGCTGGGTCAGCTTATCACTGCTAGGGGACCGCCACACCTGCTGATGAACCCACCACCACACACCTGTTGATGAACCCACCGCCACACACTGTTGATGAACCCACCACACATGAACACACCACACACACACACACACACACACACACACACACACACACACACACACACACACCACACACACACACACACACACCACACACACACACACAGAGAGGGGCCTGGTAGCCTGGTGGATAGCGCGCAGGACTCGTAATTATGTCGCGCGGGTTCGATTCCCGCACCATGCAAAAACAAATGGGCAAAGTTTCATTCACCCTGAATGCCCCTGTTACCTAGCAGTAAATAGGTACCTGGGAGTTAGCCAGCTGTCACGGGCTGCTTCCTGGGGGTGTGGGGGGGGGGTGTGGAAAAAAATTTAGTAAACAGTTAATTGACAGTTAAGAGGCGGGTCCAAAGAGCAGAGCTCAACCCCCGCAAGCACAACTAGGTGAGTAAACTCACGTGAGTTCAATTTCCCGGGCGAGGCAGAAGAAGCAGATGGGCGTAGCTTCTATCACCTGATGCCTCTGTTCACCTAGCAGTAAATAGGTACCCGAGAGTTAGTTGTTGCAGGCTGTGTATCCTGGGAATGAGTATACACCCAGTTGTCCTTGTGTGGGTTTAGCTTTGGCTCTTCAGCCCCGCCTCTCAACCATAAATCAACTTGTGTTCAGGTTGATTTCTGGGCGCTAAGTTTCTGGGCGCAAAGTTTCTGGGCGCAAAGTTTCTGGGCGCTAAGTTTCTGGGCACTAAGTTTCTGGGCACTAAGTTTCTCATTTGGGTACTAAGTTTCCACCTGTGCCCCCGCCCCCTCTTCTTCGTATACAATCTTTTTAAATAGTCTATCTAACCTGTCAATTCCTCNCGGTGGGGGGGGGGGGTCAGTAATGTGACCACAGTCACAACCCTTCACCATAGTCACCACCCTCACCATAGTCACCACCACCATCACCATAGAGCCCCCACCACTAGCTAACTCCGGCTCACTCTCACCAACTAACAAACTAGTTTCTAAGACATCCGCATTGCTGTCTCCGGTCTAGCACGGCCGCCTTCCCTCCTCGCACCTTCGCCGCCACCATGGGGGCTATGCCATGGTGGTGGTGGCACCTAGCATTGGACCCCTACATGAGAACTGGTTTCACTCCGTAGCTGTTTGGCTCTGTATTCATGACCTGGGAAGGTTCAACAGTCCTGGTCTAAGGGTTACCTTACCTTGAGTTACCTTGAGGTGCTTCCGGGGCTTAGCGTCCCCGCGGCCCAGTCGTCGACCAGGCCTCCTACTTAGGGGTGACTTAAGTTTTTCACTAATTTTTTTCAATCGTCAAACTCTAACCAACATAAGGTACACACTGGAAGGTGAAGGGACGACGACGTTTCGGTCCGTCCTGGACCATTCTCAAGGCGATTTGAGAATGGTCCAGGACGGACCGAAACGTCGTCGTCCCTTCACCTTGTAGTGTGTGGTCTGGTCAACATTCTTCAGCCACGTTATTGTGACTCCTCGCCCGCAACATGAGGTAGTTCCGAAGACAATAATCCATGAGAAATACCCACCAGCAATGTAGAAAATATCCAACTGGCCCCCTAGTACGCTGTCCTTTAAACAGTCGGATATTCTCTGTAAATTATACACCATCGTCACGGTTTAAGGTTTCGTATGGTATAATATTCGTCCAAATCTGAGAAGCCGTTCATGCGCTACGGGTATAACAGCCAACAAGGCCGAGATCCACAAATGATTCAGTTTATAATCAATCATTTCAAGACGTGACAGCGTTACTTACTCATCACATGAGGTTTGTGATCGACAATTCAGAAGAGAGTAATTCTGTCTCTGTTGTTGTTGTTTCAGATTTAGCTACTCAGAACGAAGTGTCTATGTAGCACTGGCTATGGTGAGCCCGTAAAAAAAAATTTCTCCATCCTGCTTGATCTGTTCTTCGGAGCGTAGGTTCTCTAGCTCATTCCTGAAGAAATTATGCAAATATTAGTCCATTCTGTGCGCTGTTCCCCTCTCAGTATTACGTGTGCATAATATTATTAAGGAACAAATTAAGTGCATCTCGATCCTTTTCAATAATGCCCACAGAATGGGTTTGAGGTGCATAATAAAGGCATCAAATCAAGAGGTAAATGATCCAGTATTATCCTTCCCTCCTGCCTAGCCCAGAGCTGGCCCAGAGCGCGGGCTCCAAGGCCCCGCGTACAGGTTGGCAGCACTGGTCGCCTGGCTTGCTTGCCTCACCTTATACATTCTTTATACCACATTCCTTTCACCCCATATTTTCCTCCCCTCCTTCCTCCTCCCTCTCTCTTGAGCGCCCTTCTGGCTGTTATATTCCTCGCATAACGGGCTATTCATGCCCGTGCCACCTGCTGGGTGGCTTAATCTCCATCAATCATCCTCACGGTAAACGGTTCGACACTCTCATCTTCTGCGGATATGCTCCAGGTTCACGGTGCTGTCAACCTGTCTCTTACAAAACACGTCGCTTTTCGACCGTATGCGTCACATGAGGCCAACAAATGGTCGCACTAGAAAATGGAAGCGGCTGGCAAAAGTGACTTACCGTCCCGTTTTCTGTTTTGGGTCCTCTGGTAGGGTTAGGAGAGACCACTGTGGATTAACCGTTTTCTTGACGTTTGGGAACTTCAGGAGGAAGGGCTGCCTTGTTAGTATCCTGACCTGGTGGGTAGAGTGCAGTACAGCTGCTGCTGCTGCTGTTGCTGCTGCTGTTCCTGCTGCTGTTCCTGCTGCTGCTGCTGCTGCTTACAACAGCGGGTATTTTTATCCGTTCAGCAGTAAATGTTGACGTAACAACTCGACGCTTCGCCTTAAAATCCATTATAAGCTGACGACAGCTTATACGAATACATTGTCAGTCCCTTAGCTTTTATTAACAAGTAACTTTCTCTTGACCAAAGGCTCTTTGAGTCCTCCTGGAACACGACCAGTGGAAATTATCTGGCTACATTCCACACACGTCTGGCGTGAGCACGGGCGGCCCTACGGAACTCCAGGCGGAAAGCCTGCCTTTATCCAAGGAGTACACATACTAATTGGTTAATGACTAAATGTCCTTTTCCCCTTCGTTAAAGTAATATTTCCTATCTGTGACACCTTGGGATGACACAGGGGGCCCTGTAGTGATGACACAGGGGGCCCTCCCACTCTCTTTCTCTTCGTAGATTGAAAAGGAATCTCTTCAGCTCTGAACTGACGGAGGACTGAGTCTCGCTGGTGGCTTTCTGCCTTTCACTGTCCTCAATATGTGTGTGTGTGTGGAAGTTGGCCCCCGGACTCCTGTGGGTCCCACCAGACGTTGGCTGGGCCCCGGACTCCTGTGGGTCCCACCAGAAGTTGGCTGGGCCCCCGGACTCCTGTGGGTCCCACCAGAAGTTGGCTGGGCCCCGGACTCCTGTGGGTCCCACCAGAAGTTGGCTGGGCCCCGGACTCCTGTGGGTCCCACCAGAAGTTGGCTGGGCCCCGGACTCCTGTGGGTCCCACCAGAAGTTGGCTGGGCCCCCGGACTCCTGTGGGTCCCACCAGAAGTTGGCTGGGCCCCGGACTCCTGTGGGTCCCACCAGAAGTTGGCTGGGCCCCCGGACTCCTGTGGGTCCCACCAGAAGTTGGCTGGGCCCCGGACTCCTGTGGGTCCCACCAGACGTTGGCTGGGCCCCCGGACTCCTGTGGGTCCCACCAGACGTTGGCTGGGCCCCGGACTCCTGTGGGTCCCACCAGACGTTGGCTGGGCCCCCGGACTCCTGTGGGTCCCACCAGACGTTGGCTGGGCCCCGGACTCCTGTGGGTCCCACCAGACGTTGGCTGGGCCCCCGGACTCCTGTGGGTCCCACCAGACGTTGGCTGGGCCCCGGACTCCTGTGGGTCCCACCAGACGTTGGCTGGGCCCCGGACTCCTGTGGGTCCCACCAGACGTTGGCTGGGCCCCGGACTCCTGTGGGTCCCACCAGACGTTGGCTGGGCCCCGGACTCCTGTGGGTCCCACCAGACGTTGGCTGGTCCCCGGACTCTTGTCTTCCTCCTCCAATAGAGGTCCCACCTGGTCCTAGAAGGACTCGCATAAAACTTGAAGAAAGTTGAAAAGAAAACGAGAGAAATCAAATACGAAGAGAATGATTATAAAGTTGACGATACAAGAATAATATTAGTACGACTAGGAAGAAAGAGGTAACAAAAGAAATAGGAAAAAAATATATAGAGAGAGAAACTCACGGGAAACTGTCAGATTAACTACGCATATATTATAGTCTCCGCTTTCACCGTTTGGTTTTCTCTGGATCGAATTTCAGAGATTAAAGCGACCCAGACGAAACACAGACGCGGGTACGTGTAAACATTGCCACGCCCTCATGGGCAAGCACAGTGGGTAGTAGGTAGGTGGGCTGGGCACCCACCTACCAACTCCCAGGCAAGCGCAGTAGCATGTTGGGCACTGGCTCCCACATGCCAGCAAGTTCCTACATGTTGATTGATTGGTTTATGAAGATTAAGCCACTCAAGAGTTTGCACGGGTATGAATAGCCCGTAAGTGGAAGATTTTTTTTTAGAGTGAATTCCTACATGTGATCGATCGTTCGTGTGTATTGTACCGTCTGAGCGTTCGTGAGCGTGGTGAGGGCTGCCCACACCTGAATGCGCCCCCGGGTGCTGCTATGTAGACCATTTTGCGTGTGTTCGTATTCCCAGTAATGTCCATGCGTAACTCAGTGGCCATATAACGAAATGCTTCACGCTTTATGTAGCGGTATAGCGGCTACACCGTATGCCTCAGAGACCGTTGTATGGAAGCTGTGTGTGTGTGTGTGTGTGTGTGTGTGTGTGTGTGTGTGTGTGTGTGTGTGTGTGTGTGTGATTTTGTGGCGCTTGTCCGCAGTCTTGTTCCAACCTGTCTTGCGTTTAATTTCAACTTGAAGGAATTTTATAAACGGAAGTATACTTGATGTAGGTCGTCAGAGCGACCACCCGCATCTTGCAGGTCGTTCTTGACTTCTGAGTCAGTCTCAGCACCACAAGACGAGTCAATACGCCATTACTCAGGCTAAAATATTTAAGGAAATTTCCGCATTTCGACGAAGTATTGACAGTAATTACTGCTCACACTGTGGCGAGATTTAACCTGAAAACTTTGATGTATTTCTGTACGAGAGATAACGCTGTCTCAGGAGCTCAGGGCTTCAGTAAGGTTGTGGTGGTCGAGCTTCAGAGTGGAGTATGTGCCTCTGGGCGAGCCAGGGCGCTCCTGAAGCCGCTGATCGAAGCCTCGGTGTAACAGGGCACTGCTGGAGGCCACTGTCAGCTATCTTGGTGTAACAGGGCACTGCTGGAGGCACTGTCAGCTGCCTCGGTGTAACAGGGCACTGCTGAGGCCACTGTCAGCTGCCTCGGTGTAACAGAGCACTGCTGGAGGCCACTGGCAGCTGCCTCAGTGTAACAGGGCACTGCTGGAGGCCACTGTCAGCTGCCTCGGTGTAACAGGGCACTGCTGAAGACCAAAAACACACTGCTCTTGCGCCAATACCTATAATAAGATCGAGGCGAGTTTCGAGTGTGCTAACGAATTCTAAGATTGATTGACGAAGATTAAGCCACCCAAGAGGTGGCATGGGCACGAATAGCCCGTAAGTCTTATGCACAAGTGTTGGTTGTTTGATATTTATATATAGGTTGGGGTCAAGTAGGAGGTGAAGGAAAGAAGGGCGTGGACCTTGTCTGGGTTGGTAGTAATCGCCGCTCGGCAAATTTGATGCAGGTTGATGACAGTTCTTTTACAAGAGAATGTTGGAGATTTATGTAAATTAGTGGAAAGTTTTATTGATGTGTGACGAATGAGGGCTACATTGTATGTGGGTAAAATAAATGTTATATGTACACACACACACACACACACACACACACACACACACACACACACACACACACACACACACACACACACACACACACACACACACACACACAGAGGGTCTGGTAGCTGAGTGGACAGCGCGCGGGACTCCCGTGGCCTGGGTTCGATTCCCGGACTAGGCAGAGACAAATGGACAGAGTTTCTTTCACCCTGATGCCCCTATTACGTAGCAGTAAATAGGTACCTGGGAGCTAGACAGCTGCTACCGGCTGCTTCCTGGGTGTGTGTGTGTGAGGGGGGGGTAATTAGTTGTTAGTAACAGTTGATTGATTGACAGTTGAGAAGCGGGCCGAAGGAGCAGAGCTCAACCCCCGCAAGCACAACTAGGTGAATACAGGAATACACAATCGACTTGAGAATGGTCCAGGACGGACCGAAACGTCGTCGTCCCTTCACGTTCTAGTGTGTGGTCTGGTCAACAGGAAAGGAACACTCCAAGATGAGTGAATCTGATGCGGTAGAAGTGAGTAACCTCCATAAACGTCTGGTGGTTGGTGTTAAAGATTCGCTACCTGGAACAAAGTTCCAAGTAGCACGGGCTATGGCGAGCCCGTAAACCGTCTGGTGCTGCGTTATTTCACTCGACAAGAATGTCTGCAAACAAAGATGAAAGCAGATTGTATTGCGAGAGGCAAGTGACTGGTACAACAATAGTCCTGGTTGATACCTGGTTGATACCTGGTTGATACGTGGTTGATGGGGTTCTGGGAGTTGTTCTACTCCCCAAGCCCGGCCCGAGGCCAGGCTTGACTTGTGAGAGTTTGGTCCACCAGGCTGTTGCTTGGAGCGGCCCGCAGGCCCACATACCCACCACAGCCCGGTTGGTCCGGCACCTGGTCAGTACCTCGCCATACTCCGTGATGCTGGGGTGTGAGGGTGGTAGAGAGAGTGTGGAAAATGGGCCAAGGAGAATATACAATTAAAATGGGGAATGCGTAAGAGGCATGTGGGAAGTGTTATGGTAGAGGAGAGAGGGAGAACAGCGTACACAATGGACTAATTGTGTGTGAGATGAAACGTGAATAGTGAGAGAAGTGGTGAGGAGAGAAAATGTGTGTGTGTGTGTTGTGTGGTGTGTGTGTGTGTGTGTGTGTGTGTGTGTGTGTGTGTGTGTGTGTGTGTGTGTGTGTGTGTGTGTGTGAGAACTCGCCTAATTGTGCTTGCGGGGGTTGAGCTTTGGCTCTTTGGTCCTTTGGTGTGTACTCACCTATTTGTGTGTGAGAGAGAGAGAGAGAGAGAGAGAGAGAGAGAGAGAGAGAGAGAGAGAGATTGAGATTATAAGTGCCCAACCGTTCCCTCCTTGGTTAGTTAGCACTTATAGTAACGATGAGGACCATAGACATTTATGATGTATGTACACTTAAAAAGTAGAAATCGTTACTACTGAATTTGGACAAACCAATAAAAGGTTTTGTATTTTGTTGCAAAGTACGACCTAAGCCTAACCTTCCTAGGCCTAATTCACGCTTGAGGCCTATTA
>WNGS01000009.1:6071421-6086523 GCA_020271785.1 Procambarus virginalis
CCCCCTCCTGATCCTCACCCCCCCCTCCTGATCCTCCCCCCCTCCTGATCCTCACCCCCCCTCCTGATCCTCACCCCCCCTCCTGATCCTCACCCCCCTCCTGATCCTCACCCCACCTCATGATCCTCACCCCCCCCTCCTGATCCTCACCCACCTCATGATCCTCACCCCCCTCCTGATCCTCACCCCCCTCCTGATCCTCACCCCACCTCATGATCCTCACCCCCCCTCCTGATCCTCACCCACCTCATGATCCTCACCCCCCCTCCTGATCCTCACCCACCTCCTGATCCTCACCCCCCTCCTGATCCTCACCCCACCTCATGATCCTCACCCCCCCTCCTGATCCTCACCCACCTCCTGATCCTCACCCCACCTCATGATCCTCACCCCCCCTCCTGATCCTCACCCACCTCATGATCCTCACCCCCTCCTGATCCTCACCCACCTCATGATCCTCACCCCCCTCCTGATCCTCACCCCCCCTCCTGATCCTCACCCCCCCTCCTGATCCTCACCCCCCTCCTGATCCTCACCCCACCTCATGATTCTCACCCACCTCATGATCCTCACCCCACCTCATGATCCTCACCCCCCCTCCTGATCCTCACCCCCCCTCATGATCCTCACCCCACCTCATGATCCTCAACCCCCCTCCTGATCCTCACCCCCCCTCATGATCCTCACCCCACCTCATGATCCTCACCCCCCCTCCTGATCCTCACCCCCCCTCCTGATCCTCACGCGGTGTTTGGGCCTGTGAGGGCGCGCGTGCTCGTGCGCCCTCACACCCACCATCATGCCCAAGACTTTCACTTTCTGTTCAAATATTTTTGCGTCTTGAGTTTTGATGGTTGTTGATGGTGCTTGTTTGTTTTCTTGTGTTGTTGCTGTTCTGGAATTTATTTACGTAGCTCAGATGTTTTTCTTGTTCTGTCGTTGTTGCTCTATTGTTCATGTTCTTTCGTTGTTGTTGTTCATTGTTATTTATTTATATACAAGGTACATTGGAGGTTGAGTACATACTACTGATAATTTTATATTCGTGTAAAGCCACTTGCACGCATAACGTTTCGGGCAAACGAAATTAGTTTCATTCGTTGTTTTTGTTCTTTCGTTGTTCTTCCGTTCTTGTGTAGGAGAGTGAAGTGTAGGTTCTTGTCGAGCTAAGGTGAATGAGCAGTATTAAGGCGTGATGCACCGCGCACAGTACACGGGAGACATCTGTCCACGAGGCTCACCATAGCCCGTGCTTCTTGCCCAGCTCCTGTGCCAGGTAAGTTACGGGCTCACCATAGCCCGTGCTTCTTGCCCAGCTCCTGTGCCAGGTAAGTTACGGGCTCACCATAGCCCGTGCTACTTGGAACTTGTTCCGAGTAGCTGAATCTATAACAACAACGCACAGTACAAGTTAGAGCCCCCGCACCTGGGCCAGGTAAGTCTACTATGGGCTCACCTTAGCCCGTGCCTGTTTATGAATGCAAAACGGTTTAAACACGACTCACAACTGATGACGTTCGAACACTTCCGGAACAAGTGCTTCACTGACGACTTGTCTTCGAACCACAACGCTGTAAATGCTTCACCCACATACTACAAATACAAATAATCGCCAACAGAACCTAAACACCTAACCTAACCTATGCCTATATATTCACAATATGCTAATATATTATAATATTTATATTTGAGACAATTCCCGTTTTGAATGAACAGCATGCTAAAATTTATGAATGCGTCTGTGGGGTCGACCGCTGGATGGAATGGACTTGGGTCGTGGACGGGTTGTTCAAAGGAGTTTCATGGCGATTCACTTTGCTTCATTTTTCACCAGGGTGTTTAAGTCTTCTCCATTATGCTTCAGAGTACTTCAGAGATGTTTAACGGTATGGAATGGTGCCCAGTCACTCCTTTCCGGATTGACGCGGGGCGAGTGTGTGTGTACTCAACTAATTGTATTCGTTTAATTGTGCTTGCGGGAGGTTAAGTTTCGGCTCTTTGGTTCCGCCTCTCAGCTGTCAGTCAACTGGTGTACAGGTTTCTAAATCTATTAGGCTATTTTCATATCTACATTTGAGGCTGTGTATGGAGTTTGCCTCCACCACATCACGTCCCAATCACTTGGGCTGGATGGTAGAGCGACGGTCTCGCTTCATGCAAGTCGGCGTTCAATCCCCCGACCGTCCACAAGTGGCTGGGTACCATTCCTTCCCCCATCCTATCCCAAATCCTTATCCTGACCCCTTCTAAATGCTTTATAGTAGTAATGGCTTTGCGCTTTGCGCTGATAGTTTCCTCCCTCCACCACATCACTTCCTAGTGTATCCCATTTGTTAACTACTCTGACACTGAAATTAGTTTGTCTAGCTCATTTGAGTACTCAGTTTACACCTGTGTTCCCTTGTGCAAGTACCACCCGTGCTAAATAAGGTCTTTTTCTACCCTATCAATTCCTCTGAGAATTGTAAAGTATTACTCATGTCTAACTCTTCTGTCTTCCAGCGATGTGAGGTTCAATTCGTGTAGCCTTTCCTCGTAACTTATACCGCGTAATTCTGGGACTAGTCTGGTGGCATACCTTTGAACGTTCTCCAACTTCGTCTTCTGCTTGACAAGGGGTGAACTCCACGCTGGAGTTGCAGACTCCAGGATTGGTCTGACATACGTGGTATACAAGGCTCTAAATGATTCCTTACACAAGTTTCTAAAGGTTATTTTGATGTTAGGTTAGGTGTTTTATATGCCGCTGATGATATTCTTCTGATGTGGGCTTCAAGGGGACAGGTTCGGTGTAATATCGAGCCCAAGAACTTTGTCCGTTTCATGGAGGGTGTCCATTTGATATCCTGTGTCTGGCCTCCTGCTCCCTTCACCTAGTTTCATTTCTTTAAATTTTGTTGAGTTAAACTCTAGTAGCCATTTGTTGGACAATTCTCCTTCTGCTTGTCCAGGTCATATTGTAGCCTCTTCCTGTCTTCCTGAATGTAACCTCTTCATAAATTTCACGTTATGAGCAAACATTGAGAGGAATGAGTCTGTTCCTTATGGGAGATTGTTTACATGTATGAGAAACAGGATAGGTCCAAGAACTGAACCCTGAAGGACTCCACTGATGACATCCCGTCACTCTGAATTCTCACCCCTCACAGTGACTTATTGGCTAATATTGGTTAGGTACTCCCTTATCCACTGGAGTACCTTCTTTGTTATTCCTGCCTGCTTCTCCAACTTGCAAAAATATGCAACCGGCCTACCCTTCTCTGTGTGTGTGTACTCACCTAGTTGTACTCACCTAGTTGTGCTTGCGGGGGTTGAGCTTTGGCTCTTTGGTCCCACATCTTAATCGTCAATCTACTGGTGTACAGATTCCTGATCTTCTCGAGCTCTATCATATCTACATTTGAAACTATGTATGGAGTCAGCCTCCACCACATCACTTCCTAGTGCATTCCATTTACTAACTACTCTGACACTGAAAAAGTTCTTTCTAACGTCCCTGTGGCTTATTTGGGTACTCAGTTTCCACCTGTGTCCCCTTGTTCGAGTACCCCCCGTGGTAAACAATTTATTTTTATCTACCGTGTCGATTCCTCTTAGAATTTTGTAGGTAGTGATCATGTCTCCCCGAGCTCTCCTATCTTCCAGAGACGTTAGGTTCATTTCATGCAACCTTTCCTCGTAACTCATGCCTCTTAGTTCTGGGACTAGCCTAGTGGCCCGCCCGCGGGCTGTGTGGACAGCGCTGGGGGGGGGGGTCTTATCTTAAGGGCCCGAATTAAATTCCCCGCCGAGGCAAAAATAAATTAGTGTCATTCACCCTGATGCTCCTGTTCACCTAGCAATAAATAGGTACCTGAGAGTTAGACAGCTGCTACGGGCTGCTTCCTGGGGATGCCTGTGTGCATGTGTCAGAAATATATGTAGTTATCTTGATGATTTCGGGGCTTTTTAGTGTCCCCGCGGACCGGTCCTCGACCAGGCCTCCACCCCCAGGAAGCAGCCCGTGACAGCTGACTAACACCCAGGTACCTATTTTACTGCTAGGTAACAGGGGCATAGGATGAAAGAAACTCTGCCCATTGTTTCTCGTCGGCGCCTGGGATCGAACCCAGGACCACAGGATCACAAGTCCAGCGTGCTGTCCGCTCGGCCGACCGGCTCCCTAGTAGACATAGAGGTAAAAAATATTGGTTAGAAAGGCGGGATCCAAGAGCTAATAGCTCGATTCTGTAGGCACAAATAGTAAATACAAATATTAAATACACACACACACACACACACACCACACACCACACACACACACACACACACACACTGCAGGAATTAAACCTCACTTCGTTGGAAGACAGAAGAGTTAGGGGGACATGATCACCACATTCAAGATTCTCAGGGGAATCGACAGGGTTGATAAAGACAGGCTGTTTAACACAAGGGGCACACGCACTAGGGGACACAGGTGGAAACTGAGTGCCCAAATGAGCCACAGAGATATTAGAAAGAACTTTTTTAGTGTCAGAGTGGTTGACAAATGGAATGCATTAGGAAGCGATGTGGTGGAGGCTGACTCCATACACAGTTTCAAGTGTAGATATGATAGAGCCCATAGGCTCAGGAATCTGTACACCAGTTGATTGACGGTTGAGAGGCGGGACCAAAGAGCCAGAGCTCAACCCCCGCAAGCACAACTAGGTGAGTACAACTAGGTGAGTACACACACACACACACACACACACATACACACATACACACATACACACATACACACATACACACATACACACATACACACATACACACATACACACACACACACACACACACACACACACACACACACACACACACACACACACACACACACACACACACACTCTCCCTCTGTAATATTCAACAGACGGAAGACTCATCAATTCACTGCCTCATTCCAACACGCTTTCATTGCTCATCGCTTATTGCTTTCTCTTTATTATGTATGCTGCTGAAGTCACACAGGATCTCAGCGAGTCAGAGTGAATACTCAGAGGTCACGCAAGGTCCCAGCACCTCACTACTTACAATGGTCTTACCAGTTCCCGTGGTGTTGTGGTAAGACACTCGCCTGGCGTTCCGCGAGCGCTTTGTCATGGGTTCGTATCCTGGCCGGGGAGGATTTACTGGGCGCAATTCCTTAACTGTAGCCTCTGTTTAACGCAACAGTAAAATGTGTACTTGGTTGTAACAACGATTCATCGCGGCGGGGATCGTATTCCAGAAGAAGAAGGAAATAATGTAAAATAACATATAAACATATAAATTGTGACACTAGCTCTCCACATATGTCAGTTGCTTAATTTAGAACCTGTACTTGAGGTCGATCTCGAACCCATTGTTGATGTGACGACTTATATTGAATTTTGTAACTAGCTCATCAAGATTGTAACTTGCTTAGCTAAATGAATTGTGGGGTTCAGTCCCTGAGCCCATTATGTGCCTCTGTAACCCTTTCCACTACCGCCCACAAGATGGGTATGGGGTGTATAATAAATGAACTAAACTAAAAAAAAAAAAACCTTCTTGTACATAAATAAATAAATAAATAAATTATTTCCACAGCGCATCTAAAGCCTTGCCTTGCTAGTTGACCAGACCACACACTAGAAGGTGAAGAGACGACGACGTTTCCTAGGTTTAGTCTAGGTCTAGTCTTCCTAGTCTAGACTAGGTTTAGTTTTCCTAGTCTAGACTAGGTTTAGTTTTCCTAGTCTAGGTTTCCCTAGACTATGATCTGCTAATTGGTTTACAACCAGGACCCTAATAATTGTTTGACGAACATTAGCGAACAGTTAAGTCTTAGAGTCCGACTGGCATCTTAATTGCATCATTCAGCGTTTTTTTTCTCCGCAAGTGAAATTGCATGACAATTGTACTGTTTATAGAGCCCTATAATTATCGTGATTTGAAATCTCTCTGGGTTATTATTGCCTAATAATAAAATTTTCATTGTTATTATACATAAACAGTAATTAATTAGATAAATTTTAGAGCATATGACTTCATCGCAATAAACAAAATTTCAAAATATTAAGATTAGTTATGTTATTTTTCTTTAGTTACCCATATTTATTTTACGTCTTCTGTGAATCTTGTAAGAAAAGAAAATATTAAGTTAACCAGTGACTACTTAATTTTCCAGAACTGATATCTCTTGATCAGAACCAACTTGATTCAAATTTAATTCTATTTAGCCGACGAAGTATATGGATTTCTTTCAAAAGAATTTTGTTTTGTTTTATTTTACATTTGTAACTCATTTGCCGAGAAGAAACGTAAAAAAAAATCCAGCAAATATTTAAATAGTTGTATTGAACCATTGATAGTATAGTATTGATAGTATTGAATTGTTGATAGTTGTATTGATAGTTGATAGTATTGAACCAATTACTGAATCCCGCTTCAGTCTGCTGACTACTTTTGAACCTCTGACCTGACTCTGTTCCCAGGGTGCAGTCGCACCTCCACAGATCTTCACTATCATCTATTGATACTGGCAATGGCTCAAAAGGGCCTCAACTTACGGGCTATTCATACCCGTGCCACCTTTTGGGTGGCTTAATCTTCATCTTAATCTTCATTAACTGTGTTCCTCGCCTTGTTTCACACGTGCTTCAACAGTGTACAGGACGACTGGGTCATTGAAATAATTATAATTCGTTTTGTCGGGGACATGAACCCTAAATGTATATATTTTTGGCTTGTATCGAGGTCCCCCAAAGGTTAAACTACTGACCCTCTCCAGAACGCAACCCCACAAATGTTCCCCTCACTCCCGGGTTAGAGAAACTGCTAGGTGAACAGAGGTATTAGGTGAAAGGAAACGCTTTTCCAATTATTGCTGTCTCGCCCGGGAATCGAACCTGGGATCCCAGAGTTGAAAACGAAGCCAACAAATCAGGTAATGAAAAATAAATATATGGTAATTTAAAAACGTCATTTCTCTTTATTTACCAGAGAAGAAATTGATAGAATTTCTGCAGGTGAACAGATCTGTGTCTGTGGTGATGATGACAAGTTGACTTTAATTGCGGTTACCGGTGAGGAAGTTATTAAAGTAATTTACAAATAATGTGAACTGATCCCAACTGATAGAGCCGGTCGGCCGAGCGGACAGCACACTGGACTTGTGATCCTGTGGTCCCGGGTTCAATCCCGGGCGCCGGCGAGAAACAATGGGCAGAGTTTCTTTCACCCTATGCCCCTGTTACCTAGCAGTAAAATAGTCACGGGCTTCCTGGGGGTGGAGGCCTGGTCGAGGACCGGGCCGCGGGGACACTAAAGCCCCGAAATCATCTCGAGATAACCTCAAGATAAGAAGAATCCCCAAAGTATTTGCCAGGTTTCTTAAAGGACACAAAGGGCTTTGTGAGCCCTTGTCTTGCATATTTAATAATTATTAGAGTCGAGCATTGTACCGGAATCGTGGAGGTGTCCAATGGTGGCCAATGTAGAGACAATTTATAAGAAAGCATTAAATCTCTTACATTGAATTAGCATCCAAATTAACTTTACGTCTATTATAGGAAAATCGTTAATAGCAAAAATCATTAGTTTATATCTTCAAAATCGTACATTAATTCAGGATTCTCGACATAGTTTGACTAAGGGCTATTCGTTTTTCACAAATTTACTCTCAACTTTGTCACGTTCAGTTTAAGCACTCTATTGTAGAAAAAATGTAGCATTCTAATGGTACTGATAGGGATATCCGAAGCTGGGTAAGGGCTTAGTTATTTCAAAGAATGCAAAGAATTATTCCATTCACGGAAGAGAGTCAAAGAGGGAGACTGTTGTAAATGGGGGAGCCTCGGGACTGTCCTGGGATATCTGTTTACCATGAACAAATTCACAAGGGCCGTGACGAGGATTCGAACCTTCGTCCGAGAGCATCCCGAGTGTTTTGTTTACCATATACGTATGAACGACTAACTTTGGACACCGGCGTTGCTCGGCTGAAAAACGTAGGTAATTTGTACTCACTAAATTTGTGCGTCCCTTGAGGGACTTGAAGTAGAGGGGGGGGGGGGTAGAAATAGCCTAAGCTACTCTATCCCTTTGAGATGTATTTCTTGCTTATCTCAATAAACATACTTGAACGTAGGTAAGACTGCGCACAACCTTTACCATTGTAACCGTTTACACTACTCGCAATCATCATTGTAATCACTTTTATTATACACTATTTTCATCGATGTAAACAGGGCACAGGTTTATGTTTATTTGTGAATTTATTAGTTACCCACAAAAGATCAGCTTTAAAGAAAATGTATTTAATATATTCTCATAGAAAGTGTTGTAAAGCACCGAATGATATTATGAGTAACTAATGTAAAATTCTTTGAAGAATGTAGATTAGATTAGAATGTATTAGATTAGATTAAATTTGTTATTCAGGTAAAAGATACATACATTGAAGATGAGTTACAAACATAATGTTGGAATTTAAAGATAAAGCTAGTACATACAATGCCTAAAGCCACTAGTACGCATAGCGTTTCGGTACGCATAAGTGTTATTCATCTAATTGTGTTTTGGGGGGGTCGAGCTTCGGCTCCTTAATTGGTCTTACTTAAATCACGCACCTTGAGTGCGTGTCTCATCATGATGGATGTATACGCCATCGCCCATTCTCAGGACAACTGCACTGCCAGCTGCACCCGTGGGGCGGTGTAGGGAACCATCAGTGTATATGATTTGAGAGAGAGAATGCTGTGTGGTTAGGGAGTCAGGTATGCATTAACTTTGCTACAGGTCCCACATACTGTAAACAAATCCACAAGGGCCGTGACGAGGATTCGAACCTGCGTCCGGGAGCATCCCAGACTACAGATCCTTTATAGTATGCTAATGTGTCAGAAAAGTGTCATAGAAGGGAGCCGAGCGGACTAGCACGCTGGACTTGTGATCATGTGGTCCTGGGTTCGATCCCAGGCGCCGGCGAGAAACAATGGGCAGAGCTTCTTTCACCCTATGCCCCTGTTACCTAGCAGTAAAATAGGTACCTGGGTGTTAGTCAGCTGCCACGGGCTGCTTCCTGGGGTGGAGGCCTGGTCGAAGGCCGGGCCGCGGGGACACTATAAAAGCCCCGAAATCATCTCAAGATAACCTCAAGATAGAATGTTTATATCTGAAACGTGTGGTTGTATATATACACACTTGAAAGTGTCTAATATTCATTGAAAAAATCTCCCTTTCTATTTAGGCTACAGTACTGAATCTTGGAACAATTGCAGCCCTTTTCCTATACAAATAGTCAGAAAATATTGGTTGACATTGAACAACTGCCACATACTGTAGTTTCTTGCATTAGCTCAAACCTGAAGACCACTTTATCTGAACTGGAACAACGTCAACTGGAAAAGCTCATCAGGACAAATGGGGGGGGGGGGGGCTTTGACAAGCTGCCGGCTTTCTGGTCTCGTCGAGGCCATTAGTATTGGTGGCCCTCGGGTAAATTTCTAGCGGCCTCGACGGGGACAGGAAACCGCCGGCTTCCTGTCCCGATAGTCTACTTTCAGGCATATATTTACAGAGGACAAGAATTACATATTCTGAAAATAGCCAATATCCATATTTATTAATGAATGGGCAAGTAACGAATGTCTTAAATGAATTCCTAATTCACACTTTAATTGTTTCCCATAAAGTTTTTGCTTTGAAGAAAATGGACGAGTATATTGTCATAGAAAATGTTCGTTGCTCAGAAAATTTGTAAGGAACTAGGGAAAAATGATTTTGCATGGCTTTTCGTTGAGTTTTTATTATTTGTTTTCCTCAATAATAAAAATAAAATTTGTGAGGAAATAACGTAAAGTATAGTTAACTACACTGCTTGACGGAGAAGCCGTCGGTCAAGCCGTCGGTCAAGCCCAGCGGCATGGTTCCAGATCAGGCAGATTGATAAAAATGTGCGAGAAGACTCAATTGGTCCACGTCCTCGGCCACAACCGGAGGGTTACGATTCCCAGGCAGGACGGAAACGGTTGGGCACGTTTCCTTTCATCTACCAACTGTAGGCTCTAGTGGTATGTCATAACAAACGTGTATACTTTAGTCCTAAACCTATTTCAGGAATACAGTAGTCACTGTGTATATACGATGAGATCTAGAATACTCCATCCGGCTGTGCCCGGGCCACACTACTCCCCCCCCCTGCCCCAGCTCCCCCCTCTTCCCCTTCACCTCTCTCACCCCTCTCACCTCCACTCTCTTCAAACATTCCCCTTTATTTTCGGATATCCTCTCACCCTCCTACCATTTCCTTTCCCCGCTCCTTAACTATCTCCGAAAATGCAAATAAATCTAGAGACTCGGACACCTGCCTTTCAATGATTACCTGGGCAAGGGAGGAGGAGGGGTTAATATTAGGCCTCACCCCTCTCTACCTCTTAACAGAAACGACCCCGATCAACCTATGTCGGGCTCGTATCGCAGACCGTTCACATTGCAAAGCTGGTTGAGGCTAGCCCCAAGCGTCTGGCCTCCCGCCTCATGCTGACAAACACATTCTCTCTCCAATATATAGAAAGTTTTTTCCCAAATAGAGCAATCTTTATTCATGCGGTGATTAACTTTATAATGTTAGATTTGTTTACTTGGAAAAAGATGTGCTCAGAGGGCACAGCAAATGGCTTCCTTGTGTTTGGGTGATAGTCCATCACGATCTGACATAAGGAGGTGATAGCCGAAGCTATTTGAACCCACCCCCCCGTCGGCACCCGGATGGTAATCTTGGGCATAGCATTTTATCAAATCGCCTCATTATTTGAGGCACACGTGAGGAACACAAATGCGAGTTTTTAATTGCATATAGTCCTGGCTTGTTCGCATTTGTGTTGACAGCAGTCCGTCCTCCTAAGGTTTCCCAATGCCAAGATACTGTCGTACTAATGTGCCCCTTATCCTAACCTACCAGAGGACCCAGAACAGAAAATGGGGACAGGGCGTCAATTGCGCAAGCAGCCGCCGTTTTCTAGTACGACATATTTTGGCCTTCGGAGGAGTATACGTCAAAATGCGACGTTTCATTAGAAGGACGGCTTGAAGAATGCCCTTTTTGTGCTCCTCTGGTGCCAGCGTACTGTCTAGAACCATTTCTAGATCTCTAACCATAGAACCATTTTTAGATCTCTAACCATAGAACCATTTCCAGATCTCTAATCTTGAAAGAGATTTGTATTTTTATTACGTATAATTTGTAGGTTCAATGTGTCTTGTTCTCCAATATTCCGCCATGTTGTTCACGTTGACCTCCACCTGCTACGTTGCTCCACTCGCCTATATTCTCTGGATCAACTTGGAAGGCCATACAGTCGTTTAAGCTCTGACTCTAATGATGGCGGGGGCGACGTTATCAGAGTTCCCGTTTTCTCTAGAGTTATTCCTTTTATTCAGGAATGTTTGGCACCTGCGGCTTAGAGGACGAGGCACCATCCGTCCGGTAATCTCCCTTCACTGACCAGAACATTCCAATATGGTCATAAGCGTCGATGAAGGTAAATGTGTTGTGTTTGCCGTGTTACAAACTCAAAAAATGCCAGTCTCCGTGGTGTAGTGGTAAGACACTTGCCTGGCGTTCCGCGAGCGCTTTGTCCTAGGTTCGTATCCTGGCCGGGGAGGATTTACTGGGCGCAAATCCTTAACTGTAGCCTCTGTTTAACGCAACAGTAAAATGTGTACTTGGTTGTAACAACGATTCTTCGCGGCGGGGATCGTATTCCAGGGACCTGCCCGAAACGCTACGCGTACTAGTGGCTGTACAAGAATGTAACAACTCTTGTATATATCTCAAAAAAAAAGAATTACACGAACAGAACTGGTATTCACCTAGTTGTATTCACCTAGTTGTATTCACCTAGTTGTATTCACCTAGTTGTATTCACCTAGTTGTATTCACCTAGTTGTATTCACCTAGTTGTGCTTGCGGGGGTTGAGTTATGCTCTTTCAGTCCGCTTCTCAACTGCCAATCAACTATTACTAAATACTAACTAACTAATTTTTCCCCCCTACACACACCCCAGGAAGCAGCTCCGTGACAGCTGTCTAACTCCCAGGTACCTATTTACTGCTAGGTAAAAGAGGCATCAGGGTGAGAGAAACTCTGCCCATTTCTCTCTGCCTTCGTCGGGAATCAAATCCGGGCCACAGGATTACGAATCCAGCGCGCTGTCCACTCAGTTACCAGACCCCCAATGGTGGACCCATCATGCTGTTGTGTCTGGCTGTTTGCTATACACACCATTGGTCGTGGAAACCTGTCATTACATGTACATTATGCGGGTTTAACTACGGTTTCTCTGCGGAATAATAGAGTAATCATAATATATTAGTATTACCTATTATCTGAATGAGAGAGAACGGAACATGTACCTAGAAGAATGTGATAGAAAACGAGGGTGAGATTATGTTGGGTTGACAGTTGCTGCCATCTAGCGAGCGCCAAGTGAACTATGGCACCTTTGCTGGCCATTATGTATTGTATTTATATATATATTTAACCCAAAAGTGTATAATATGATTCATGATTTTATATTCTACACAGTTCCAAATTAATAATTAAGCCAAATCTAAATTTGATTATGATTCTGACTTCGAATGGAAAGATAAATCTCTTGGTGAATACACGGCCCATGAAGAGAGACCTATGTAAACACTGCCTGTACAGCTACGAAGGGAAGGAACACTTTCCACCACTGGTCAGATATCCGGCGAGAAGTGCCTGGCCGGTGTTGGGATGGTGTTGGGACGCTCTCTCCCGCCAGTTGTGTGTTGCGTCAGTGTTGCGTCAGTGTTGGGGGATCACGTCTCTCAATCTGTGTTTACGTTTCATAATGAGTCCATTAGGTTAATACTGATCTCATTATCTTTGTTTTATAAGCTATGAAAGGCACCCGGGGGGGGGGGGTTGTTTTGTCTTTCCCAGACCCCCCATTCCACCCCTCTCTTCTTTTCCCGCTCTCCCCACGTTCACCCCTCTCCTTCCCACCCCCTTCCTCTATCCTCCTCTCCCTCATCTACATTTATCACAGCCTATCCGTGCCATCTCCTTTCCAACCTGGAATATACTTTTATATATAAAAGGATATCCGGCTGCATCCAGGTCTCTACTCTCCCCCGTTCCTCTTCTTCCCCATTTTTCATAATCTGTCTCCTCCCCTTAATCCCTTTGTCCCCATTCCCTTGCTTCCCCTTCATCACTCCCCTCGTTATCCACCCGTTCCTGCTTTCCCCTCTCCCCCTTCTCTCAGAAATGTTTTTTTAAGAAGTACTGAAACATCTGTGATCTTAGAAAATATTTCGACCACAAAAAATCTTGGGGATTCGCACTCAATATTTCATAGTTGAATGCATGAAAATCGCATGAGGTACTTTGTGAATGTTAATATTTCCTATACCATTTAGCATCTTCTTGAGGTTATCTTGAGATGATTTCGGGGCTTTAGTGTCCCCGCGGTCCGGTCCTCGACCAGGCCTCCACCCGTAGGAAGCAGCCCGTGACAGCTGACTAACACCCAGGTACCTATTTTACTGCTAGGTAACAGGGGGGCATAGGATGAAAGAAACTCTGCCCATTGTTTCTCGCTGGCGCCCGGGATCGAACCCGGGACCACAGGATCACAAGTCCAGCGTGCTGTCCGCTCGGCCGACCACCGTCCCATACCCCAGACCATTCCCCCTGTAAAGTAGGTTGAGGATAGCCTTAAGCATCTACTTTAAGCAGAGTTTCTTCCATAATCTTCCTCTAAATTAACATCCATACTTATCCAACGAAAAATATATACAAATAAATCGAAAATTAATTAATTACAAAAGTTAAACTGAAGCATTAATGCAGAGGGACTTAAGTAGTCCGCCAACATGTCGGCGATTTTTGTAAGGCGTTGTAGACTCTTGTAACTTCTCAGCGTTTTTCTTGAGGTAATATACTTTCCTTGGTGGCATTCCTGTGTGTGTGGCCGCAGGTGAACCTGCGTGCACACACACCACACTCTCGCTCCTCCACCCGCCAAACACACACCGAAACTACGACGTTGGTACAACGTTCGAAGAAGTTTTAACACCTAACCAGTTATAACAACCAATATAGCAAGTTGTAACAACGTTCTAATATCTTGGATATTAAGCCAAGATGTAACAACTTTATTACAAGTTGTAACAAGCGGAAAATAGAGACAGTTTCGGCTTGTGTTTCCTGGGCAGTCTGCTGACTCGTATTGTCTTGGTTAAGTATAAATGATTCATCAGAAAACGGAAGCGGTTCAACTACCCATACCGTAATAATTTTATAAATAAATTTACCGAATAAAATAGTTCATAAATCGTTAATTACATAAATGTATATTTAATAACGACACTATAGTACGCAAAGCGTAATGGGCATAGCAAATTGTAGTGGTCAGGTCTTGGCCCCCATTACGCGACGCAAACACCTCCAGTCAGACCTCACCTTGCTCTCTCCACGGCTGTTAGCTTGGTCATGGCTGTAGTTGACGTGTGAGTGGGGGTTTACCATCTAACTGGCCTATTCAAGTTGCAATTTGTTTAAACAAACTCTAGGGTTTAATTCCGTGCTCATTATCTATATAAAACAGTGTGTATATCCAAGGTTGGAGGTAAGACAGATCGGGATAGCCTCACCTAATTTTTAAGGATGACACATGGGTGGTATAGGACTGTCATAGGCCGCTTGGGGGTCGGTCCATCTCCTATTACGGATCCAGCAACCTGTGAATTATGAAATTGTGTTTTTCTTTTCCATAGTTTTTAACAGTTTTCAGCTGTTTATAGATATCCGACTTAAAACGAAATGCATCTAACTGCATTGGTACAACATTTCAGCTCAGTAATAATTATAAAATGTAGGATAGCAGGTAGCACAGTAATAATTGTAACAATGTTTGCTGGGATAGCAGGTTGTGAGAGAGCAATAGTGTGTGCGGGCCGGGGAGGGAGATGGGGAGTGGGGGAGGAGAATGAAAAGGAGTGGTGGGGGGGTGGGGGGGGAGGAAGAGGGGTAGGAGAGGAAGAAAAACAGTTATCCCCCCCCCCTCCCCCCCCTTTCCCCCCCC
>WNGS01000009.1:6108597-6147798 GCA_020271785.1 Procambarus virginalis
CTACACACATTCACTTTTGACATGAGATCCATTTCCCCCTCGCGCATGTGCACAGCAGAAATTGAAAGTGGCTACAGAGGAGTGGAGCCAGGCTGAACCGGTTCGTGATCCCGGAAGCTGACCCCATACACTCTCTAGCCTGGGATCAACGGGTCCAGGAGTTGTATACATGACAATCGGCGGGTCAGACGCATGTACGCACCAGCAACCAGCGGGTCAGGGGAGCTAACGCCTGACCCGCCATCACCAATATCCAAATGGAAACACTGGCTCCAGGTGTTGCTCGGTGTTGTCAGTGGCGCTGCCTTTCACCCTTCATTACCAAGAGTCATTGTGACACATTCTGGACTTGAAGGATGCGTCTTGTAGCCTTAGCTACTCTATCCTTTTGAGATGTACTTCCTTTTTCTCAGTAAACTTGAAGGATGGGACGAGAATCTTTGTCGTCATATCCTCTGGGTCCGCCTGACCACATCACTCGCTGTTCAAAATGGCGCTAAACAGGTGTGCAAGTGGTTCTTGTTGCTGGGCAGAGCAGCGTGTCTTATAACTATGTAACGAGAAGGTCGGACCGCGGGTCGCCCCCGGTCCTGGGTACAAGGCCTCTTACGATCTTGCTGCAGTGTAACACCTGAAATATCTGCTTTTGAGTGTTGCACGTGTGTTTGTTCACTGTGGAAATGTGTACTAGCACAAGAACGTGGTGTGTTGTGGTGTGTGTGTGTGTGTGGTGTGTGTGTGTGTGTGGTGTGTGTGTGTGTTGTGTGTGTGTGGGTCAGTGGTGTGTGTCACAATGCTCAGCCGCCGGACATAGAGAGAAACGCAGCTCGACCCCAACACACACCACCTTCACCGAACTCGACCCCCTCCCTCACCTGACCCAAGAGTGACGTAGGCACAAAACACAACCTTACCTGAAGCTTCATCTTGGAGTGACTGCACTCCGCCGGCCGCCCGCTCGCTTATATACCGGAGGTTGGACTCGGACGACAGGCCACTTTTACCTCTACGCCTTTCTATATGTGAGCGGGCGGGTGGCTTGGCCCCTGGCGTTTGTTTTGGTGGTAATTTTTTGTTGGACATGATCTGAACGACACTTTGCGTCCTACGCAAGCCTGTCGTGGGTTGTGTCGTGTCCTTGATGCTCAGTGGAGAGCGGCGTCTTGTATCGATCGTTCGAGGTGTCTAAGGGTGTTTTATAAGAGTGTTCCGGTGTATCGTAACTTGTTCTTCCGGTTTATGCATTCTGCCAGCGGCTTGTGTTGTACCTTCCTGATGTTCCACGGGTCCTTCACGGCTCGCAGCCGTCTTTAAAACGATAACTGCGCGTTGTGCAGGGTTCTTAGGACGATAACTGCGCGTTGTGCAGGGATCTTAGGACGATAACTGCGCGTTGTGCCTGGCATCTTAGGACGATAACTGCACGTTGTACAGGGACCTTAGGACGATAACTGCGCGTTGTGCACAGCATCTTAGGACGATAACTGCGCGTTGTGCCTGGCATCTTAGGACGATAACTGCGCGTTGTGCCTGGCATCTTAGGACGATAACTGCGTGTTGTGCCTGGCATCTTAGGATGATAACTGCGCGTTGTGCCTGGCATCTTACCTACGTACCGGACACAAAGACAGGGGGCCAGGTGGCACATGGGGGCAAAACTTGTGCTAGAAGGTGGGGTGTCACGCGGGTCAAAGTTCAATCCCCGACTGTCCAAGTGATTGTGCCCTATTCCTTTCCTTCCCCAGTCCCATACTAAATCCTTATTTGCAACCAGTTGATTGTGTATATAGACAAATGTTAATACCGATTGTTATCCAGTTACAGTCTGTGACTAGTCTTAAATAGTAACACAGAGGGGGAATAACAAACAGACCCGATATCTGGCAACACACAGTCGGGACCTCACATCCTTCTTGAGGTTATCTTGAGATGATTTTGGGGCTTAGTGTCCCCGCGGCCCGGTCCTCGACCATGCCTCCACCCCCCCCCCCCCCAGGAACCAGCCCGTGACAGCTGACTAACTTCCAGGTACCTATTTGCTGCTAGGTACAGGGCTTCAAGGTGAAAGAAACTCTGCCCATTGTTTCTCTCCGGCGCCCGGGATCGAACCCGGGACCACAGGATCACGCGTCCAGTGTTCTGTCCACTCAGCCACGGCTCCCTGGCCACCGGATCCTGAAGAAAAAGTGTGTGGTTAAATTGTATAACAGTGAAGGGAAATTTAAATAGTATTAGCGCTTTTATCGACATTGTCACTATTGTCATTATTCACTATGTCACTATTCACTATGGTCATTATCCATTTACCACTGGCTACGCTGAGGCCATTCTGTCAATGCACATTATTCCATTATAATATGAATGACGAAAGTCAAATGGAGTCAATAATGTCCTTATTTGCACGTGTATGTTGGTGTATAATATTATTTGTGATAGTTATATGATGTGTTGTTAGTGTTAACTATCAGCCGGCATTCAACTATAATTACCCCCCCGTCCCCCCATCCGTTACAAGTGCTGCAGTACAGCCAGTCTTGCTAACCAGCGATGCTGTGGGCAGTCGTGACGGGACAGTCTCACGACTGTTCACAACTGTTATCTGTTTAAGTTTATAAGAGTTCAGACATCTAGGACGCTTGCAGACAATAACGGGGCTGAAGTATGTTGAGCAGACCACACACTAGAAGGTGAAGGGACGACGTTTCGGTCCGTCCTGGACCATTCTCAAGTCGATTGTGAGAATGGTTCAGGATGGACCGAAACGTCGTCGTCGTCCCTTCACCTTCTAGTGTGTGGTCTGGTCAACATTCAGGACGCTTATCCTGGATGCGGCTACCTTGTACACCTTCTTTACGGTGTACGGAACACCGTACACTTTATGTATTCACGGGACACCAACATTACATGTCAGCCTCGCCATGATAAGAGCAGCGGTGGTTATCATATTATGCTGTTGGAACAAAAATGTGTTGGTTCAATTAAATCGTATTATTATTAGCATCTTTATTGACAAAATTAATTACAATTTTGCCTAATCTGAGGATTTCAATTAAGTCATATTAAAGTGAGGATAATGCTGGTATTCACTGTCATGCAGGACCCGGTAAACGATCGTGTATATATATATATATATATATATATATATATATATATATATATATATATATATATATATATATATATATATATATATATATATATATATATATATATATATATATATATATATATATATATATATATATATATATATATATAATATATATATATATATATGTTATATATATGTATGTTATATATATATATATATATATACATATATATAATATATATTATATATATATATTATATATATATATATATATAATATATATAATATATATATATATATATGTATATATATATATATATATATATATATACATATATACATATATATATATATATATATATATATATATATATATATATATATATATCCCCAGGGGATGTATATGAACAATACAGTACCCTAGACAAGTAGGCCTAAGGTACTGTATTATCCATAAATTTAGGCCAGTTTCAATTAGGTTTCTTTCAAGTAAGCATTTGCAAAATGTTAATTTCTTAGCATTTCAGCCAGATAGCCGGGTCCTGATGACTAGGAACCCCGCAGGTGCACGAGCAACACGTGCAATACAAGCAACACGTGTTTTACCACTGCACCTGTGTTGCTTGATACACTTGTCCAAATTGTGTGACTGATTTTCACTCTATAGATTTCTTTGCGCGGGACCTGGTTACAGCAGAACATGCTTAAGCACAACGTGAAGTTATTAATCATAGTTTAAACTGTAAATGCCAATTTTAACAAGCACATAATATTCAATTTCTTAAGTGTAGGTCGGCGAGGGAGCCGGTCGGCTGAGCGGACAGCACGCTGGACTTGTGATCCTGTGGTCCTGGGTTCGATCCCAGGCGCCGGCGAGAAACAATGGGCAGAGTTTCTTTCATCCTATGCCCCTGTTACCTAGCAGTAAAATAGGTACCTGGGTGTTAGTCAGCTGTCACGGGCTGGCCTGGTCGAGGACCGGGCCGCGGGGACACTAAAGCCCCGAAATCATCTCAAGATAACCTCAAGATAGGGGAGAATGGGACCGCGTTTTCAGCTTCGAGAAGCATCAGTGTTAAATGGCTGATACACTCTAAGGCGTCTGATAGCTGGGTGGACAGCACTTCGGTTTCGTAGTCGTGAGGTTCCTGGTTCGATCCCCGGTGGAGGCGGAGACATGGGCAAATTGTTTTTTTCACTCTGATGCTCCTCCTAGCAGTAAATAGGTACCTGGGAGTTAGACAGCTGCTACGGGCTGCTTCCTGGGGGTGTGTAACAAAAAGGAGGCCTGGTCGAGGACCGGGCCGCGGGGACGCTAAGCCTCGAAATCATCTCAAGATAGGGTTTTGCTTATAAAATATTCTCCGCGGCTGTTCAAAGCCTCATCTTTAACACCACTGAGACCTGGAGACCAACACACAGATCTTGATCATGTTCTCATTAATATTCTGAACTATTAATACAGAATTCTCTCATAAACACCGAGGTACATAACTCGGTGTTGATGAGAGAATTGACACAGCTCGAGTGCACGGGGGGAGTTGTGTAAAACCCTGGGGCCAGATTCACGAAAGCACTTAAGCAAACACTTACGAACCTGTACAGCTTTTCTCAATCTTTGGCGGCTTTGTTTCCAATTATTAAACAGTTAATGAGCTCCGAAGCACCAGGAGGCTGTTTATAACAATAACAACAGTTGATTGGCAAGTTTTCATGCTTGTAAACTGTTTAATAAATGTAACCAAAGCCGTCAAAGATTGAGGAAAGATGTACACGTTCGTAAGTGTTTGCGTAACTGCTTCGTGAATCTGGCCCCTGGTTTGTGCCTCGGAGAGGCTGCAGGTTCCAGTAAGTTCAGTAGAACTTCGGTTTCAACTCCTTTTGACCATGTCGTAGCTCAGTCGATTAAGGCAGCGTCTGGGATGCTCTCGGACGCAGGTTCGAATCCTCGTCACGGCCCTTGTGGATTTCTTCAAACACCGAGGTGCTTAAAAGTACACAAGAGTTTGAGCACACAGCAGCGGGCTCTGTTGTCTCGTACTAGGCAGGTTACTCTAATGGGATAGGCAATAGGTACCTGGGAGTTAGTCAGCTGTCACGGGCTGCTTCCTGGGGTGTGTGTGGAAAAAAATAGTAAAATAGTAGTTAGTAACAGTTGATTGACAGTTGAGAGGCGGGTCGAAAGAGCAAAGCTCAACCCCCGCAAACACAACTAGGTGAATACACACCAGATACTCCTTAGAAATCCTAGTTTCTCAAACCTCCAATCAAAGATTACTCAGTTACCCGAGTAATGGGTTTCTCCGTGTCATACCGAAGCAAAAGAATCCTATTATAACCCATTATTTAGGTCCTATTATAAACCTAAATATTATCTTTTAATACACGGTTGAATCGGTTCAACATTGGTGTATACAGGTATGTTTCTTCTATGTATATATATGTGTGTATATATATATAATGTATATATATTATATATATATATATAGATATATGTATATTATATAAGTATGTATATTGTAAGTATATTATATGTATATGATGTATATTATAAGTATGTTTCTTCTACTCCCTGATCCTTGGGAGAAGAACAACTCTCAAAACCCTCTTCAGGTATACTCCAGGTATGTAATTCATCCAAGAGGAATTGGCAATAAATGAGCCGCTGGAGCCTTGGTGATCAAGGCATTTGTCCTTGCTAGCGGTGCGTCTTGTGTTCGTATTCACGAACTTGTTCGTTCGCAAAGTTTACATGGTGGTAATGTGCGACGTAGATATGGTTCTTAAGAATAGGGGTGAAAGTCCTCGCCAACCTGGGCTATAAAGAACCATTGATTGTGTAACTATAGCTTTCAAAATTAATACTTTCTTGGCTAGATAATTTTTGGTATTCAGCTCCTGAGCCTATAATGTTCTTCTGTAACATTTTCAACTGCCGCCTGCAGGATGGGTATGGGGGTCCACTACTACCCACAGGATGGGTGTTGGGGTCCACTACCGCCCACAGGATGGATATGGGGGTCCACTGCCGCCTGCAGGATGGGTATGGGGGTCCACTGCCGCCTGCAGGATGGGTATGGGGGTCCACGCCGCCTGCAGGATGGGTATGGGGGTCCACTACTACCCGCAGGATGGGTATGGGGTTCCACTACCGCCCACAGGATGGGTATGGGGGTCCACTACCGCCCACAGGATGGGTATGGGTCCACTACCGCCTGCAGGATGGGTATGGGGGTCCACTGCCGCCCACAGGATGGGTATGGGGGTCCACTACTGCCCGCAGGATGGGTATGGGGGTCCACTACTACCCACAGGATGGGTATGGGGGTCCACTACCGCCCACAGGATGGGTATGGGGGTCCACTGCCGCCTGCAGGATGGGTATGGGGTCCACTGCCGCCTGCAGGATGAGTATGGGGTCCACTGCCGCCTGCAGGATGAGTATGGGGTCCACTGCCGCCTGCAGGATGGGTATGGGGGTCCACTGCCGCCTGCAGGTATATTACCAAGGCATCGTGACATCACAATTAACAGATCAACAAGAGTTCCCTCACAGAGAGAGAGAGAGAGGAACTCAAATCTTCAAGTATTATACATAACAATAGAGAAATCCAATTCTCTTTCGCGATTACCCAATAATTTCGAAATGATTCTAAGCAGGGGGAGTGGTGGAGGTGTCATCACCGCCCGCCAGGAGGTACACGGGGAACCTGAAGGTGCAGGCGGTGGGTGAAAGTACCTGGGATGTGTCTGAATTAGCACGGGGGGCCTCCCATGGTATTAGGTACAGATTGATCACAGGGAGCAATCATCAATTCGTACAGGCTACTCACGTCAATCTCTTGGGGTGGCTTGATCTTCATCAATCAATCAGTCGTCAACTCGGATTCCCACACGGGTATATATACACGTGTGTATATATATATATATATATCCCCCGAACACGGGCTAAATGAATCCTGTAGATGCCCGTTATATAGGCCTGTGTCAGTGCTCTGGTATGCAGGCATTATATGCTTTGCTTTGGTTAGAACACTTTGAAATGGTGGAAGAACCGATTAGTTTGGGATATTAACCCACCAGTAAAATCTCCATTGGGGTGTGGTAAAGACCTTTTGTGCCCTCTGTAATCCTTTTTTTGCGCTACCGCTCACAGGATGAGTATGGGGTGCACAATAAAACTCCCAGCTGCATCTTACATATTCACTGTGTAACAACGCCTTTGAAGCCGAATATAGAAATACAGAAAGGAGTTTTTGACAAGTTGTGTCAAGTTTGACAGGTTTATTGCAGCAATCTCTGGTGACCCCTGCTGCTCCTGCAGGTCGTGGGGGCAAGATGCGCAGTCAAGCGTCTTCCGGGCGCCGACAGGAAGAGAGCGGAGAGGCCCTTATAGTCAGTTATAGGTCACACTATCAATCGGAGACGATGCTACCGGTTCTCACCTTTCGGCGCGATATATAGACGTTTGGCCGGTACATGGACGTTTGGCCGGTGCATGGACGTTTGGCCGGTGCATGGACGTTGGCCGGTGCATGGACGTTTGGCCGGTGCATGGACGTTTGGCCGGTGCATGGACGTTTGGCCGGTGCATGGACGTTTGGCCGGTGCATGGACGTTTGGCCGGTGCATGGACGTTTGGCCGGTGCATGGACGTTTGGCCGGTGCATGGACGTTTGGCCGGTACATGGACGTTTGGCCGGTGCATGGACGTTTGGCCGGTGCATGGACGTTTGGCCGGTGCATGGACGTTTGGCCGGTGCATGGACGTTTGGCCGGTACATGGACGTTTGGCCGGTACATGGACGTTTGGCCGGTACATGGACGTTTGGCCGGTACATGGACGTTTGGCCGGTACATGGACGTTTGGCCGGTGCATGGACGTTTGGCCGGTGCATGGACGTTTGGCCGGTACATGGACGTTTGGCCGGTGCATGGACGTTTGGCCGGTGCATGGACGTTTGGCCGGTGCATGGACGTTTGGCCGGTGCATGGACGTTTGGCCGGTGCATGGACGTTTGGCCGGTGCATGGACGTTTGGCCGGTGCATGGACGTTTGGCCGGTGCATGGACGTTTGGCCGGTGCATGGACGTTTGGCCGGTGCATGGACGTTTGGCCGGTGCATGGACGTTTGGCCGGTGCATGGACGTTTGGCCGGTGCATGGACGTTTGGCCGGTGCATGGACGTTTGGCCGGTGCATGGACGTGTGGCCGGTGCATGGACGTTTGGCCGGTACATGGACGTTTGGCCGGTGTATGGACGTTTGGCCGGTGCATTGACGTTTGGCCGGTGCATTGACGTTTGGCCGATACATGGACGTTTGGCCGATGCATGGACGTTTGGCCGGTACATGGACGTTTGGCCGGTACATGGACGTTTGGCCGGTACATGGACGTTTGGCCGGCGCATAGAAATCTGCCCGAGTCATAGTCTGCCGCAGCAGACTGTCTGTTGGGGGCAGACAATAACTATTAACTCAATTATCAGGAGTATAATAGTATTAGTAATAGTACAATGGTAAATATAAATATATATATAATATATTTTATATATATGCATATATATAAATATGCATAACTGATTATATTAATGAGTAATACCTGTTGTATTTCGATTCTGTGATAAATCAGTCATTAGCCCTCCCTGCTGAATTAAATTAACCAACTAGGCTAAGTAATTAAGTGAATTACTCGCGGTAAGCAGCTGTGGGTGACTAAAGAAGATTACTACTTGTAATCTTGTGCAGCGGTGCACAAGTAGATCTTAGCGTGCAGGTGCACGCTAAGATCTACTTTGTGCAGTAAGGTGCACTAAGTAGTGATCTACTTCACTACTTAGCAACGGGTGCAGCGTGATCTTAGCAACACGCTCTAAGATAAGTAATTATTCAGGTTTTAAAGCAATTTCGTTCGGAATCTTGCTTAAAGGAGAAGAATCATTCTGGCTTGTTGGATTATTGCTGACCTCGTTTTTTTTGTTAAATCAGTATACCAACTAGTTCAGGAGAGTTCAGGACTCTCCTGAACTAGGGGACAGATTCATGGAACAGTTACGCAAGCACTTACGAACCTGTACATCTTTTCTCAATCTTTGGCGGCTTTGTTTACATTATTAAACAGTTAATGAGCTGTTTCGAAGCACCAGGAGGCTGTTTATAACAATAACGACAGTTGATTGGCAAGTTTTCATGCTTGTAAACTGTTTAGTAAATGTAACCAAAGCCGTCAAAGATTGAGGAAAGATGTACACGTTCGTAAGTACTTGCGTAACTGCTTTCTGAATCTGGTCCCTGGGGTTCAGTACACGACTCTTTGCACTGTTGGACGGTGGAAACTGTCCAACAAAAGGGGTTCAGGGGACATCTCCGCTCCACCTCAGTCCGCCGACACTTACCAGCTCGCGCCTAGCCTGTGTGGGTTCCTTCCTTCCAGAATGAGGCGCCCAAACTTGCTTTACTGAATATTTTATTGGATAGGACCCAAGCTCTCGTCATTTATTGACCTCCAAACTGCTGTTGATACAACAAACTGAGAATTAATCTTAAAACAAGTATAGCCCCTTTTTGGAGGGTAGTTGTTGCTAGGGCAGTTGCATAACTGCACATGTCTAAATATGTTAATTCAAAAAAAAGAGGGGGCGGCGGACGTCCGGGTGGACGGAAGGACGCGCGTCCAGGTGGACGGAAGGACGGGCGGCCGAGTGGACGGTGGTGTAGTGAAGGAACGGTAACGGTGATTGCGGCGAGTGAACGGTGAAAGTCGGCGGAGGCGTCAGGTGGGAGGGTAAAAACTGGACAGTCCACAAGGTCGTCCAGTGGCTACTAGCAGCCGTGGAGCACCTCTTTTGGTGTGAGGACCTTAGTGGGAGGCACACCCACCCTGCACCCCTTGTGTGTGAGGACCTTAGCGGGAGGCACACCCACCCTGCACCCCTTGTGTGTGAGGACCTTAGTGGGAGGCACACCCACCCTGCACCCCTTGTGTGTGAGGACCTTAGTGGGAGGCACACCCACCCTGCACCTCTTGTGTGTGAGGACCTTAGTGGGAGGCACACCCACCCTGCACCCCTTGTGTGTGAGGACCTTAGTGGGAGGCACACCCACCCTGCACCCCTTGTGTGTGAGGACCTTAGTGGGAGGCACACCCACCCTGCACCCCTTGTGTGTGAGGACCTTAGTGGGAGGCACACCCACCCTGCACCTCTTGTGTGTGAGGACCTTAGTGGGAGGCACACCCACCCTGCACCCCAACACATCAAAACACACACACACACAATGGGTACACGACGCCACAACACAATGTGTCATCAGACAGAAAATGGGCGGGGAAAAAACCCCAAACCGCATCGCGATAGAGCACCAAAACAACACAGCGATAATATGCGAACCTGGAGCGCTAATTTGACCGACGGTAAAACATAACCCGCAGCGACATGACAACACGAACGTAAGGCGGTTTGTGGTGCTGTGTGTGTGTAACACAGCAATGCTGTTGGCGGTGTATTAGTGTCACAGAATACTTTCCGAACGCGGGGTTCGTTCGGACACGGGGTTCGTGTCCGGGGGGNGTGTGTGTGTGTGTGTGTGTGTGTGTGTTCCCTTAGTGTTGTGGTAATTTGGGGCCTGAAGGCTGAGTGGACAGCGTCGGGATTCGTTAGTTCTAACTGTATTCGATCACCGGCGAAGGCGGAAACAAATGGACAGTTTCTTTCACCCCTAATTTCCCTGTTCACCTAGCAGTAAATAGGTACCTGGGAGTTCGACAGCTGCTACGGGCTGCTTCCTGGGGGTGTGTAACAAAAAAAATAAGAGGCCTGGTCGAGGACCGGGCCGCGGGAACGCTAAGCCCCGAAATCATCTCAAGATAACCTCAAGAAGGGTTAAACGCTCTCACACTTTGCAGTTCATTTTAAATCACAATGTGAAAAGTCAAGGAAATATAGCAATGGGAGGAAATTTGAGAGCTAACATAAACTATATAAAATAGAATGTGTCTGCTTGCTGGTCGCCGAGCAGACAGCGCGCTGGACTTGTGATCCTGTGGTCCTGGGTTCGATCCCAGGCGCCGGCGAGAAACAATGGGCAGAGTTTCTTTCACCCTATGCCCCTGTTACCTAGCAGTAAAATAGGTACCTGGGTGTTGTCAGCTGTCACGGGCTGCTTCCTGGGGGTGGAGGCTTGGTCGAGGACCGAGCCGCGGGGACACTAAAGCCCCGAAATCATCTCAAGGTAACCTCAAGAGAGATTGCCTTTGTGTATTCAAGGACGGGCAGATACTGGGGCTAGCCTCACTCAACGTTCCACCATGATACTCGGGTGGTATGGGAGTGTCGTAAGCCAGTTGGGGGTCGGCATAAGTGCCACCAATAGGAAAAATGGACATCTATAAAAACCCCCCTTTCCCTATGAATTTTCATGAAATCTGAAAATAAATCGAAGATGCGTTTTCCGTAGAGTTTTTAAGCCGTTTTTATCGGTGCTTCATATTGAATTTTCTGAGAGAGGGGAAGGAGAGAGGGGAGATATGGAGAAGAGGGATGGAGAGAGGGGAGTAGAGAAGAAGAAAGGGGGGGGGGAGATAGGGAAGAGAGATAGGGAAAGAGATAAGAGTGGGGGAATATTGAGAGGGGGGGTTAAAAGAGAAGAGACCCAGCCCCATTCGGTCCCACTCTACCTATTATACAGAGCATAGATAATAAGGTAGAGATAATAATAGATATATCATCTATTACTTTTGAGTAAAGTTTATAAGTTGAACAAGTTTGTTGTAATTCATTTGTACTTCTTAGCAAGGAATTTCCATATATTGGGGCCCTTTATTTGCAAGCGTGTTTGTACAGATTTAATCTGATTTAAGGAGTATCAAGAGAGATATTCTTGTTTAATGTTTTTGGGTTTTGTCATACCCTAATAGAAAAGGTTTCAGATCAGGATTAATATGATATAATTTGCAACTGTTAGTAGCTTCAGCGGCTGTTTGTAATTTTTTATAATTTTGTATGTTTGTAATTTTGTGTAATTTTGTAACTGTAGTTGAAGCGGATGTGTGGAGCGAGTTGATAAGAAATATAATGTGAGAAGAGCAGAGTTTGGGGATCAGTGTCTGATTTTGTAAAATAATTCAACTGTTGTTGATATACTTTTTTTTGTGAGGTGAGTGAGTACTGGTGCTGACTACCTTATCAATGTACTACCCTGGGGACCAAACTCTCACAAGTCAAGCCTGGCTCGGGCCGGGCTTGGGGAGTAGAAGAACTCCCAACCCATCAACCACGTATCAAGCAGGTAAGCCTCTTGAATTCAGCCTTAGTTTTTCTGTGTGTTGTTGAGATGTGGGGGGCAATGTTAGAGAAGGCTTCTTGTTTAATACAAAAATAGGACTAAAATTGGTCTTGGGCGATACCAAAGAAAATTGACAATTCAAGCGTCTCGTGGACTTCGTCTAGCGTCACCCACCACCAATTTGTACCATATTCGTTACGTAATTTTTAATTGGCTTGGGTTGCACGACTTGATGATGGTTCAGGACGGACCGAAACGTCGCCGTTTTGGCATTTTTTTGATATATGTGGTTTAGTAATATCTTAGGCACGTTGCCTTAAGGGGGGGGGGGACCTGCTGCCTGGGTAACAGCTTCTCCCCGAATTAACTACCCTGGCTTTGCGCCTGGTGAGGCCACTCCGACCGACAACCAGAGCGCAACTCCATAGTCTCCTGAGACTGATGGATGCCTACTACTGCTACTAACGCAGGTATTGCAACTTATTGTCTATATGTGCTCTCGGGGAGCTTTGGTGGCAATATCTGAATCCATGGTGTCCAGGGTTATGTAGGTGCTGTGATTCCTTGTGTTTTGTTATCTTACGTCTTGGAACTCTTTGAAAGATTTGTATTATGTGTGATTCTTTTTTACAGGGATATTCCTACGCAGGCCCTAAGCCTTGGCTGGCCCACTAGTGTGCTTGTTTTGTTTTACTTGGGCGGAGTATGAGTATTTATTACTCGTATGGTCGCTTCAGTAAGATTTTTTCGTATGTGTTTAACAACTTCTTCTGCTATTATGTGTGATGTTAGTGCTATTGGGCTATAGATTTGTGTCTGCTTTATTGCCTCCTTTGTGGAGTGGAGCGATCTCCCGTGGTTTAAGAATATTTAGACCCCATCTCCAAATGATGTTTAGGGCCTGAAATCGTTTTTTTCTCAATTCTTGGTGAATATAGAATCTAGATTCCTATCCTGGCGGAAAGTGCGTATAGACATACTATCTATATCTACTACAAAAGTCCAGTGGGGGTTAGTGACATCTGATATATGGTTCGATGACAAAATAATGATAATATCGTTTGTATTATTAAACTCCAGTGTGTATAGGGTGGTCACTGGAAGAAGAATCTGACTTTTATATTTAGTATTTCAATCATTTCTTTCCTGTTAACTGGAAAAGTTCCATCTTCCTTGCGCAAGGACTCATTGCTAGATGTACTTTTTGTTCGGACTTTTTGTTCGATTTTTATAAGAGAAAAAGTACTTTGGGTCCTCTCTATTTCACTGATAGTGAAAACAGACAGACATTAGTAGTATCGGTTTGTAACATAGGCACATAATGGGACAATTATGTGACATAGGCACATAATGTGACAGGCACATAATGTGACAGGCACATAATGGGACAATTATGTGACATAGGCACATAATGTGACAGGCACATAATGTGACAGGCACATAATGGGACAATTATGTGACAAAGGCACATAATGGGACAATTATGTGACAAAGGCACATAATGGGCTCAGGAACATAGATCACTTTAGCCAATTGGACATCACGCACCGCTCCTGTGACAGGTAAGTTAAGGGCTCACCATAGCCCGTGCTACTTGGAGCTTGTTCCGAGTAGCTGAATCTATAACAACAACTTAGCCAATTGATGTAACAGCAACCTAACTCCTCTGACAGTTTAGCTGGGGAGTAGCCATACCACAAATATATTTTTCATTTTATTGGTCAAACAAAGAGTATAAAAACAAGGTACAAAAAACAAAGTTGAGGTAGATACCACAGTATATACACAGTGTATATGATAGATGAGCGGCGGAGTGAGTAGATGAGCTAATCTAATGAGTAACAATTAAGAGTAATAGGCTAAGGGTGTCGGCCTGGCTTACCCCGCACTCTGAGGCGACGGCACAGAGTAAGACAGTGTAAGTCGTCTACTGTAGCGTCGCTGGCTCTGCTGATGGTAACAGGGAGGTGTGTTCCACGGGCAAACCAGAGGTAACAGTTTACCAATAGCCGCCACCACCGCCGCCGCCATACCCTCCTCCACCACCACCATACCCTCCTCCTCCGCCACCATACCCACCACCACCACCATACCCACCTCCTCCCTTACCCTTGCCCTTCCCGCCAAAGAGATCACCTAGCCCCTTGCCCTTGCCCTTGCCCTTAGGGATGGGGATCTTATGGACATAGACGGGCTGGTAGGTGACCTTAGGCACCGTCACCAGCTTCCACTCCTGGACGTGGTGCACAACAGGCTTGTGGATCAGGACGGGGGGAGGCGCTGGGTGCACTATAATCGGCTTCTTGACGTAGACGGGGTGGTGCTCAATGACGGGCTTCTGCACCACCACGGGCTTGGTGACCTCGACGGGCTTGTAGGTCAGTACCGTCTGGTAGGCCTCGTAGCCGCCGCCGCCCGCCCTTCCTTTCCCGCCTCCACCGCCCTTGCCGCCGGGCTCGCTCCTGGCCGCCGGCGGCGCCGCTAGCAGCAGCACCACGGCTCCCAACGCGATCTGCAACAGAACCAAAACAGTGTTCCTTGTTAGTTCTTGTTTTTATGCTATGGTGTTCTCTGTTGTGTATGGTATGGGGGTTCTCTGTTGACTGTTGTGTATGGTATGGTGTTCTCTGTTAATTGCTGTGGATGTTTGGCAGCTTAATGTATACGCTGTACAAAACACACATTTATAATTTATCTATGATATAAGACATACAACTCTTCTTCGGCAGACTCTTCGCCTGATAAGACATACAACACTGAAATGGTTAATGTTAAAGTTGAATACAGTTTCATAATATGTATTTACAAGTCTCCACTGACGGAATAAGTATAATCTCAATTTTTTTGTATATTGGCATTAAATTTGCTATTTTTGCAACAGCCTCGAACTGCTACTACTTAGAAAGGAATTGAACACTGTACCGAGGAAAGCACAGTGCTTCCGCTGCCTCAGTTAATATCTAAGGAGCTACATTGCCTCTTTTAGACAAGTTTGTGTAGTTATTTTCTTACTGTAGTTATTGTCTTACTTCTGCCGTGTCTGCCATTTAAAGTTACTTCCTGGGGGGGGGGGGGTTGCTTAAGGCTATTTGTTCAAGTTACAGCTTAAAGGCTGCTTTGAAGCTTCAAGTTCTTCTTATGTTTTGCTTTGTGGAGTCAGATCACGTTATTCATGTTCCTCCTGATGTATTTACCTAGTTGTATTCACCTAGTTGTGCTTGCGGGGGTTGAGCTTTGATCTTTCGGCCCGCCTCTCAACTGTCAATCTGTTGAGAGGCGGGTACTCAACTGTCAATCGCCTCTCAACTGTTACTAACTACTAATTTTTTCCACACACTATTGTGGCTATTGAACGGTTCGAATTGGCCTTAGTTGCTATATCATTTCCCATAATACTTCTCCGCCACTTCCTAGTTTCTATATCCACATTCCTCACCATTTTGCATACACTGCGATTTCCTTGTGTGTTCTCTTATATTTCAGACAGAGATCAGAAGAGGATCTTCCATCCTCTTGTGCGTGTTTCCTTGCCTGCAGGTGTTGCCTGTCTCACCGTGGGCTGGTGCTTCCCTTTGGTGGCCTGGGGCTCGATTCACGAAGCAGTTACGCAAGTACTTACGAACCTGTTCATCTTTTCTCAATCTTTGGCGGCTTTGTTTACAGTTATTAAACAGTTAATGAGCTCCGAAGCACCAGGAGGCTGTTTATAACAATAACAACAGTTGATTGGGAAGTTTTCATGCTTGTAAACTGTTTAATAAATGTAACCAAAGCCGTCAAAGATTGAGGAAAGATGTACAGGTTCGTAAGTGCTTGCGTAACTGCTTCGTGAAGGGAAGGGACTATCAGGAGAAAGCACTAAGCCATTACGACTATATAGCACTTGGAAGGGGTCAGGGTAAGGATTTGGGATGGGACGGGGGCAGGAATGGTGCCCAACCACTTGGACGATCGGGAATTGAACGATGACCTGCTTCGTGAATCTGGCCTCTGGTTCGTGGTCGGGCTGCTGGGACGTTGGTTCTCAGAACTAACGAAAGACTTGACCTCACATGACCTCTCAGTGGTGGTATGAATCCTTCTACAGCTTTTATAAGTTTGCTCATTACGGAGTTCATTATCTCGTATATATTTTTAAATCTGAATTCTCTACCCCCCCCCCCATACTATTTCGTCCAGGAATTCTCTGATCTTCTGATATTCTTATTCCCACATTGGTAGCTTTACATTCGACCTTCTCTAAGTCTCTATGGCCTCCACTGCATCAATATATACGAAATCTTATCCCATAATGGGGTGTTATGGTGTTCTCATTCCTTGTTTCCTCCGTGATATGTTGCAGTTGGAAATTCCTCTCTATCACTTCTCTAAGGTTTGCTCTCCATATCTCTTCCCTGCCTCTCGGGTCCATTGTTTCAATGGACCATTTGGCCATGGTTGAAGTCTCTTATTACTGCTATCTTGTATTTCAGTCTGGTGCTAAAACTGATGTAATAAGCAGCTTCTGCTTGATTTAATTCAAGCACACACCGTACGTAATCGCTTTGTAAATTAATGAAAAAATAAAGATTCGAGAGACAAGTTTAATGCTAATATTCACTAAATATTCGAGTACTTAACTTAAATTATAGAACGGTAAAAAAAAATTAATAGTTTTAAAATTCTTACAAGCAAGAAGTCATCTAGGAACGTCCTTATTGTCAACACAAGTGTGTGTGGTTTACTGTAAAGTACCCCAAGTTTACCTAGTGTAGATAGTTTACCTCGGAGTGTTACTGTAACCAGGGTCCAACATTCACCAGGCATTTTTATCCATTCACTTGCGAAACCTGTACATCTTTCAGTAGTCACGGCGGCTTTGTTTACATTTATTAAACCGTTTATGAGCTTGGAAACTTCACAAATGAAGGATATTATTGTTATAAACAACATCGCAGCGCTTCGGAGATCAGCAGTGGTGGTTGGTGGTGGTTGTGAAAGTTGACATTTGTGGTGGTTGGTAGTGTTGGTGGTGGGTGTTGGTAGTTGTGGTGGATAGTGATGGTGGTTGTGGAGGTTGTTGTTAAAAGTGTAAACAAAGCCGCCATGATTACTGACAGCTGCTATACAGTGGTAGTAAGTGAATTAGTAAATGCAAGTAAAACTTAACCCTTACCTGACCTCTCTCATTACGGGTATTCATGCCCGTGTCACCTCTTGGGTGCTTAATCTTTATCAATCAATCTCTCTCTCCCAGGCCCAGGGTTAAGGCGGGAAGGTGTACAATAAGCTTATCCAACACTACAGTTGAAGCTGTTGGTTACAGCCGATGACTTTGTACCCGTCGTCCTGTATCTCTCGTGTTCGTAACCTTCCGTCTAATTCATAGAGTCCTGTTTGACGATCAACACCTTTCACCCCACGACCCTAACCTCCAGGACCTCGCCCAGAGCACTGTGCATGAACCCTAGATTATTGTCCCTCCCTGACGGTTGGGGGGTTTTGCCTTCAAGTAAAGAGCTAGCTTATTGGACAACCTCCTCCCCCCCACCGCCTCCGTCACAGGCTGTGTGGGGCGACAATAACGATTGATCGATTGATTAAGATTAAGCCACCCAAGAAGTGGCTTGAAGAGTTAACGAAAAGATCTTCATAGATGGCGAATGGAAGCGGGAGTGACTCTTGGCTCTGTCTGTTGGCTGTCCCGCCCTTTCTCTTTTCTCTGAACAGTATGTGTTCCCTGTTCAGAGACCTCTGAACTCTGACCTCTGAACAGGTCTCTTTCAGAGACAACTTCTTGAGGGTTTGGAGCCGATGTCTAGAAAATCTTAATATTATGGTGCTTTGATTTAAATAATTAAGAGCCAGGAGCTGGCCACTGGTCTACATGGTTGACATCAGATCCCTTGACTTTAAGGAAGACAATTCCCTTAGGGTATAAATAGTACGTTTCCAACTGTTTTTTTAATTTCGATAAAGTGCCAGTGTGGCACTTGGGCCTAAACGATTTAACTTGAGAACTGGTTAGTTAGACAGGCACAAGTCTGTCTGTTTCTCTCTGTCTCTCTCCACCCCGTCGTCTCTCTCTGTCTCTCTCCACCCCGTCGTCTCTCTCTCTGTCTCTCTCCCACCCCGTCGTCTCTCTCCGTGGTCACTCTCCTCGCCCTTGTGTTTCCTTCATTCTGTTTCTTCAAGCGACCACTTTCTCCTGGTCTGTTCCCGTTGACTCACTGATGCCACGGGGCACTACTTTCTCCCGTCCGCTTGAAGCCTTCTCTTATTTTGGCAATATTTGTTGAGTGCGCCTCGAATGTGTGTGTGTCGCGGTGAGTTAGCATTCGGAAAGGAAAAAAAATTGATGGCTGAATGATTTCTCTGTTGCTGAAACAGGATTATTGCTTGCCTTTTGGGACCCAGTGATGAGTGTGAGTGAGGGGTGGGTGGGTGGGTGGGTGGGTGAGAGTGTGAGTGAGAGCCAAAGACTGATGCAAAAATTAGTATTATGCTCACCAACAAATTACCTAAATAGCCTCATCTCTTAAAAAAAAGGTTAAATTGCCCCAGTCAAACCCGAGGGAAATAGATGCTTAGTGCTAAGCCGGGAAATGATGATAGTATAGGAAAAAAAAACATGTTTATCTAGCAAATAAACTCATTTTATGTTAAACGAGGCGGATCAAACCATCGGTTTTAAAAGGGGTCTTTTTTAGGTAAATTGGTGGACCCAACAAGGCTGTTAGTGCAGTGTTGCGTGCAAATCCACACCCCCTAGCAGTGACCCCCACCAGTGTGGTGGGGGTCACGGTTCACATTTCACCAACTCACCAAAGACAAAAAATTCCTTCACCGTCGCCGGCTGTGAGCAGTGAAAGGAAAAGAACCCGGAATTAAATATTTAAATTACGCGTAACGAAGTTGAGAAACTTTTGCAGTGTTTTGTTTCTGTAGTAAGAAGAGTAAAGGTACACGGACCACTAGAACAAGTTTGGTTCATTAGTAAATCATTCTAAAAAATTATAGTAGTTAGCCCTAATATTAACTTGATTATACGAGTGGTAGGAGATAAAGAAAACGGCAAGAGACGTACAGATATGTTAAGAACATCACAGGCTAAGAACATCAACCTCTCTCACGGGCTAAGAACATCAACCTCTCACGTTGTTCAGGTAACGCGCGCGGTGATGGGACGGTAAAAAGAGGTCAACGAGACTTGAAGAACACTAACGAGCGTTGTTCTAGCCGTTATAGTTCTTCACACATATCTCTACGGAAATTTGATAGCAATTGAAATGCGAGACTTCAATTTTCTTCGTTTCACGCACGGTTTTCTCTGCTGTAGTGCTTTGTGGAGGTTGATGAGACCCTGTTGTTTAAGATTCGCTACGTGGCACAAAAGTTCCAAGTAGCACGGGCTATGGTGAGCCCGTAGTATGAGGACCGCCTGACCTTTCACCCCAGCGGTGACCTCGGGTGGATGATACGACCGGCGAACACTCGATGTGTCTTCCGGCGTCACCCGCATGCGGATAAAACGGATTTGAAAAGTGGGAGTAGTGAAAGTGTGGTTGTGAGTGGTGGGGTTTTGAGTACAAAAACAGGTTTCGAGTGAAGAAAGCTTTTGTCCAACTCTAAGCTGTGGACGTGGCTCGTACTCACCTCATTGTACTCGCCTAATTGTGCTTGCGGGGGTTGAGCTCTGGCTCATTGGTCCCGCCTTTCAACTGTCAATCAACTGGTGTACAGGTTCCTGAGCCTATTGGGCTGTATCATATCTACACTTGAAACTGTGTATGGAGTCAGCCTCCACCACATTACTTCCTAGTGCATTCCATTTGTCGTGTGTTTGTGTGTGTGTGTGTGTGTGTGTGTGTGTGTGTGTGTGTGTGTGTGTGAGGCACTCAGGTACGTGTACACTGCAGTGGGTTGTTGTTCGTCGTTTTAGAGTTATTCTGGACTACAATTTACAAGTAGCACGGGCTATGGTGAGCCCGCCTGCGATGGGTGTATGACTGTATTTATCTAGTAACAGGCGGCCATATTTGAGTGCCTTACCTGGCGTTGGGAGCTTAGGTCATTCTTGACATCCCTCTGGCTCCTGGACACCAAAAGAGTCACAGCCCCGCTCCTTTGCCAGATAGTCCACTACGGGCTCACCATAGCCCGTGCTACTTGGAACATTTTGTTCCAAATAGCTGATTCTAAAGCAACAACCACCACCCTGGGGGCACTGAATTATTCGGGTACACAAAATTCAGCACTGCACAACACTATTTCGTACTGTATCCTATCACTACAGCAACCATTGGGCCTGTATCTAACACATCCGCTACCTCTAGTCTGCAAGCAAGTTCAAGTATGTTTATTGAGACAAGAAAAAAATACATCTTAAAGGGATAGAGTAGCTTAGGCTGTTTCTACTTCCCAAAGGTCCGCAAGCAATGACTTGCTTTCAAAGTGCATGGTATAGGAATCCTACCATTGACTGACCTCTGCCAGGGGTGCGACCCCACAACAGTTGACGAACTCCCAGGTACCCGTTTAGTACTAGTGAACGGAAGCATCGGGTGTGAGGAAACTTGCCCAAACGTCTGGGTTTCAGACGTGAAACCCAGACATTGAACTTGTAAACACACTCATCATCAATAGTGCTTGCTTAATCAGACACAGTCAATACCTCACTTGCGACGAGTTTAGTTTCATATACTTCATTTACATGTTAATATTTGACGTATTTGAAGCAGCTTTGACGTAGCAGTTTGTATATTAAATAATAAACTCCAAACTTGATTACCACAAAAGGTACTAGTGTGGTATCTATACAAGGTCATTTGAATCCACACAAATATATATATATATATNAGAACGAAGTGTCCAAGTAGCACGGGCTATGGTGAACCCGTAAAGCATGGTGTGTGTGTGTGTGTGTATGTTGGGTATATATACCTGGGTCATGTGAGAGTCCCATTATGTATTTAATGGTAGTGGTATCGATACTGTGGTACTCAGTGAGGTAATCCCTGGCCTCGCAAGTTCGAATCCTGTCGGGATCATAATGTTATAATGCTTTATATACAGCTTTGGGTATTGGTATCCATCATGGTGTGCACATACATCATGTTTCACACGCACAATAATACTTTCACGACGTCCACTGCTCGACGTCAATACTGTCAGAGGCTTGACAGCGGTGGGTGAGCATGAGTACAGGTGCTAAAGTGTCCACACGAGGGATCAATGCTGCAGAAGGTGTGAAGTTAGGCTGCGTATGAGACCTGCCGCAGAGGGGTGGGTAGGGCACCCACCCTACAGTTCGATCTAAACTCTGTATTATTTCTTATTTTCGGTAGGTTGGTTTAAGTTAGATTTAGGTATGTTTGAAGTGACGATGACATAAATGGGGTACATATTTGGATAAGGTTTTTTTACCTTACTCTCTATATATTAACGAGGTAATGTGTAGGTACTTCGTTAATACGGCTGCCTCTGACCTGTGGCGGCCAACTAGCTGTTCAAACTCGTTCAACACAAGTTTCGCTGTTTTTGTTGATTTTTCCGACACTCATTACTGGCTACTCCCACGTTTCCAGACATATAAACTTAATTGTTAGGAAATACAACTTAAGAATGAGTGATATTATTAATGGGGTATCGGGTCTACAGGACAGGATAACACAGCTGGTCAGCAGGGAGACTTCCAGCTGGATATTTGCAATGACTAATGTCAGAGATGGATTTCTGGCAGGCATTTTGAGCACATTTGAAGTAAGATCGATGTCATATGAGCTGTGTGTGCTTGGAGTGATTACGAGCCGGGATAGTCCCCAGAATCTGTTTATGTAGAATGTTGAGGGTGTGAATATATATATATATATATATATATATATATATATATATATATATATATATATATGTTATAGTATGAATTGTTGACATTAGTTCTACTTATCTCATCATCCTAATTTAATTTTTTTGACATATTGTAATGCCAATATATGATCTTTCTAATTCTTGGCTAAATGTCACTTACATTATGCCTAAAATGTATTTTTTGATTTAGATTGCTATGCATCTGTTCAGTCTAGCCTTCATTGAAATGATTTGTATAAGTTACAATTAAGCTTTTGTTTTTGATAATGACAGTGTCCTTATTGTCATTAATAAAGCTGTTCTGTTATTGAGACTCCCTTGTGTAATTGTTGTGCCGTACTTTATATGTAAACTTTTCCAACTATTAATATACAACCATTTATGAATAAAGTTTTGATTGACATTAAATAATTAACATAGGTTATTCTTACATCAGTATGTCCATAATTTACTAAAGATTTGACCAGCATAAGTTAATTATGATCCATCTCTATCGATTAAAGACACAAATATAAATTGCACTAGCCTAGTTGACTAGCCTACTATCAGTAGTAATAAATACTTACTTTAATGTTAACAAATGCATATTTATGCCTCAACATTTACCTAAAGTTACTCTTATAAAACACTAGTATTTGCCACATCAGTGTCTGGCCTCACTGAGCGCTGTAGCTGGGGGCTGCTTTCCCTAAAACAAGAAAAATGTGCCAAGTTATGCTTCTATCACTAATAAACTTACGAATCTCTGCCTTGAAATATCTTGAATGTGCATTTGTAGATTGCTCCAGCTGGATAATCAACATTGTAGAAAAATACACACATACACACTGACTGACTCGTACTGCCATACATACATACACATACTGGCATACATACATACACATACTGGCTGACTCCATACACAGTTTCAAATGTAGATATGATAGAGCCCAGTAGGCTCAGGAATCTGTACACCTGTTGATTGACGGTTGAGAGGCGGGACCAAAGAGCCAGAGCTCAACCCCTACTAACACAACTAGGTGAGTACACAGTGCATGGTTGGAGTGTAGCTGCTGGGAGTACACTCAAGCAATGACACTTTCTTCACCAACCACCAAATGACTTGTCTCCTCTAAAGACAGTCCACTTAATTAACAGCTGTCCTCTGCGTCGCTTTGCGAAGCCGTCACGTAATTCAGGTGTTGGGAGAGTAAGTGAGGGTGGGGTGGGGGGGGGGGAGGAGGTGACAGGTGAGAGTACTTACCTAATATTACTTACCTATCACTGTTTCAATGAGGGATCAAGGTCAAGTCCTGGTCGACGACCGGGCCGCGGGGACGCTAAGCCCCGAAAACACCTCAAGGTAATTGTACGAGGCTGGTGGTACCCGTTGTGGATGGAGGTTTTTAGATTAAGGACCTGTCCGAAACGCTGCGCGTACTAGTGGCCTCACAAGATTGTAAATACTATGCTATGTATTCTCTCTAACCCAATGTACCTTCTTGTAAATAAATAAATAAATAGGTGACTACCAACCCTTCATCTTTCAGTATATTGCACTTTCAATGTACAATGTACTTTCAGTACATTGTACAGGTGGTCAACGTGTTGACCACCTGTACAGGGTACCAGTATTTCCTTTAATTTCCTTGGCTAATTTGTGTTTCCAGCTTCCACTAGTGTCCTCTCGTTCTACGTTCAATTTAACGAGGCTGTCCTTGTCCAGTATCGTGCATGTGGGTCTCGTAGTGTAATTTGATTTGTTCTTGATTCACAATCGGAGGGATACCAGGTTCGATTCTCGGGTGGAACAGGAAGGTTTGGGCAAGTTTCCTTTCACCATAATGGCTTTGTTCATCTAACAGTATATAGGTACCCAGGAGTTAGGCAGACTGTTGTACAGTCACAGCCCCGCTCCTACGCCAGTCCACTACGGGTTCACCATAGCCTGTGCTACTTGCAACTTTGTTACCAGTAGCTGAATCTAAAACAACAATAATAGGCAAATGTTGATTGATTGTTGCCGCCAGATGCGGCTAGTTTATTGTGCGCCCCATACTCATCTGTGAGCAGTAGCGCAAAAAAAAAGTTTGTGGAACTTCTCATCGTGGAGAAGGTCAGAAGTTCGACCAGGAGGAACCTCGATACAAATCTAATCTACAGATAATCCCAAAACCTTCAGAGAAAACGAAATATTATTATTAAAATAAATATCTTGTGATAATATTCATTCTATTCCTTCTAGGGCTGTGAGACTCCATTAGCCAATTCCACAATTGGCTAAACTACTTTTTCAGTTTTGGTTGTATGCTTCACAAGGCGCGGGTTCCAAGCCGATAGTGCATATTCCGGTGTTGGTGTAACAAATGCTGTGTAAGGTGCCTTAAAGGAGTACTGATTTAGGTTCCTATGTTGTTGTTAAAGATTCGCTACCTGGAACAAGAAGTTCCAAGTAGCACGGGCTATGGTGAGCCCGTAGTGGATGGATTTTACCTAAATGTTGTTCAGTTTAACGGCGTCTCGTATTCTAACCGATGACACCCTGTGTGTGTGGGCGCTAATGTGAACTGTCAGCAGAAGTATTTGCTCACACTTGGTCACTATGTAATGGAGTTTATTTATTTATTTATATATATACAAGAAGGTACTTTGGGATTGTGAGGATACATAGCATAGTAATTACATTCTTGTAAAGCCAATAGTACGCGCAGGTAAGTTTCGGGCGAGTTCAAAAAGATACATCAATTTAGAGACAAGTGTACAACAAATATTCAAGAAATGTACAAATATTTCATTCAAAATGATCTACCAGAAATTTGAGCCAAGTATCCCCCAGTTTATAGAACGTATACTTTACTTTAAGTAAAGTTTAATCTTTACATATCGTGGCCTAGTTGACTAGGGCGTGTGCCTGTGGACACCCGGGGCATGGGTTCGAAGCCTCATCATGGCTCCTACGGATTTTCTTATTCCCAGTTTGCTAACTGTAGGTAGTAAATGCGGTTTATTTGTAACCATTCCACCGCTTCCCACTGAATCATGGATGGCATGCATGACAGGCAAAATAAATTATAAAACTAGCTTATCGCATGTGTAAGTTGCTTAGAGTCTGTACTTGAGGGGTCGTTCTCGAACCCGATCTTGATTATAATTCACTAAAAACTGTGTAACTAGCTGATCAATAATGTAACTAGATAATTAACAGTGCCTAGCTAAACAAATTTTGGAAGTTCATTTCCCGAGCCCATTATGTGCCTCTGTAACCTTCTTCACTGCCGTCCACGGGCTGGGTAGGGGATGCATAATTAATTATATACAATTATATCCACTCAGAAAGTTTTCTCCACCGAGTCTCCCGATTTAGTAGCCTTCCGTTTATGATGTAGATGCCTCCTGGTGGTGGCCTCACCAGGCTTCATGATATCTGGCCATTTTTAAAGAATAAAGAACAATTTTTATGTATATTACTTCTAAGCTGCATCACCTATGAACCCATCCCTGCCCTTGTGTGGCAGTGCACAGTAGAAACTTGTTTTCACATATCCATATATTAAAACATTGATTGTAACCATGATATATATTTGCTTCAGCCTACAGTTTAGACCTATTGTCTTATGTATGCCCCTCTGTCCTGCGTGACAGTGAATACTAGCATTATCCTCACTTAATCAGACTATCAAAATCCTCAGATTAGGCAAAATTGTAATTCATTTTGTCAATAAAGATGTTAATAATAATATGACATCTGGTAATGGTGTGACAGACGTGAGATGGGGAAGGGGTAGGGGGTGTGAGGTGTGGAAAGGGTAGGGGGTGTGAGGTGTGGTGGAAAGGGTAGGGGTGTGTGGTGTGGTGGAAGGGGGGGGGAGGGGTGAGAAGGGCGACACCTGCAGCGAGCATAACAAATCACTTTTGGCTCAGAGGAAAGGAAGTGTGTGTGGATAAACGGGTTCACTATGGCCTCTACACACACAGGGAGGGAGTGGTTGGTCTCGGTAGTACACTTGGGTTCGTTCGCGACTCGCAGTTGAGAATCCCGGGTTCGAATTCCAGGCGGGACAGACAGTTTGGGCAGTTTTCCTTTCACCTAGTGTCGCTGTTCACCTAGCAGTAAATAGGTACCTGGGAGTTACTGAACTATTGTGGAGTTGCATCCTGGGTAGGGTCACTAGTTCGACCTGGGGGGGGGGGGACCTCGATATAAGCGTAACGTGTATACATACCAGGCTGCCTGTCCCCCGACGAAATTAATTATACCCTATGACCTCTTCCACGCAAAAGGTGAATGAAGAAACGGCTTCAACCATCTTCACATATAAAGGAAGAGGGGTGGTGGAACAGGTCCCCCTCTCCTTCCTCCCCTCCCCCTATCACCTACCTTCTCCAAAACACAAGTTAAGGGAAAGAGATGATGATATTATGAGCCCGAGGAAGGAGAGAGCATCAAAAGTAAATCATTTCACGGACCTAAGTTTCCTTGGTGTACCTGGCAGTTGGCCGTCAACTGCGGGCTCGCCATAGCCCGTGCTATTTGGACCTTTGTGTTCCAGGTAGCGAATCTTGAACAACATTCAGATTTTCAGGCTCAGGTTTATCTTCAACTTCATGTTTACTTGACTTAAGGTCAGACCTTAAAAGTTTCGTTCGCCTCAGCTTCTCATTTCATCTATTTATTTAGTATATAGATTTTCAGTCGCCTTTGCAATTTAAACAAATTTTGAAAGAAAAAAAAGTTTGGCAACAATGAATGTATCACAAGGACTATGTTCTCGATTCAATTAGGGATCCCCGGTTCGATCCCTGGATGGAACGGAAATGGTTGGGTACGTTCCCTTTCACATAATACCGCAATTAATTTTAGCCTCTTCATTTTAGCAGGAATATGTACGGTCCCCCTGGGGGGGGGGATATATATATATATATATATATATATATATATATATATATATATATATATATATATATATATGCAAACAAGCCTGAATGGTCCCCAGGACTAGATACAACTTCTGGGGTGTGAGTTTTCAGATATATATATATATATATATATATTATAAATATAACATAGATTAATATAATTATTATCACACACACGCTTCCTGTTCCTGATACAGGGAATGATATGCAATAGCTTTCACTCTTGCTTTATTGCGTTTGAAAATAAATAAAAAGTGACTCGGATTACTAAAAAAAATATGGACAAACCGATGGTAATATCTGACGGCTATAAAACAGAAAATATGATTTAATTCAAGTAAAAGATTCCGTCCGAGCGCTGTCCGGAGGGAACGTCTATTTTGTTTTAGTTCTCCATAGTATTAAGTTTTCTTTGGAAAGTGAACCGAATCACGTTTTCTGTATTTTTTTTTTTGTTTATTTGAGCTGGTTACTCGAGTTTATCTGAGGGGCCACCATCTCTAGTGGCCTAGGTGGGGACGAGAAGCCGGCGGCTTGTCGAAGATTCTCTACATTATTCCTGAAGATTTGTATCCAGCTGAATTGTAAATTGAAGTAATATCTTACAGGGATTCTATGGGGGTTGTTCCCCTATGAGTAATATCGTGTAGTGTAGGCCTATGACAAGCAGGGCCATCACGACCATTAGGCCTGGGCATTACATTCACGGTAGGCCTCAAATTTAGGCTTTATAGTATCCCACATGGTTTGGTGTTTAGTAATTAGGTTTATCAATCTTTGCAGGGCTGTTTGTCGTACTTCAAGTATACTTTAGTCTTCAACATAGTTCAGGAATAAAGAGAATTCGATATATATTTACCGGGAGATGTGTATATATATATATATATATATATATATATATATATATATATATATATATATTATGTATATGTATATATATATAAAATTAAAATATATATATATATATATATATATATATATAATATGAGTACTTTAACATGTATAAATTAAACTATACCTGTAATTATTATTAAGTATGACACGCCAGGGTCATACTTAATAATGTAAGCAGAACATTTACATGTATAAATGTAAACATGTATGATTTACAGATTGTTGGAGTGATACTTGTAGCTAGAATGAAAGCTACAGTATTTTATATTTCATAGCTTTAGTAGTAGACATTATAGTTTGATATAAATGTTACAAATTTGTTATAAATTTGTTTAAAAAAAAGTTATAAATTTGATGCAAATGTTTGTTATAACATTTGCAATATTTAGTATTAACAACTCTCTTGAGTTAATTAAGCTGAAGAACTGTGAGAGTTGTGGACCCTGGTGAAGTGAACATATAAACTATAGAATGTTAATTGTAGTAGACATTGTTACTTCTGTTTATATACTGGTTAAAGTATAGCATTTTATTGCAGCTGGGAGAAAAAGAAGGAAATTATGAGGAGAAAGTACTAAGCCAGGATGACTATATAGCACATTGCATTTAGGAGGACTTAACGCAATTTAAGAAATTGTGCAATTCAAAGATACGTCTCATGTGATAAGTTATGCAATACATAACTATGTAAATTAACTTATTTTAGGAGATGCCAACTGTAAGATTCGAGTTAAGGGGCCAGGAGCTGAAGCACCACCTCGAGATGAAATGGACAGGAACACAGGATCAGAAATAGAAGTTGCTGATAAAAAAATATCCATATTTCAAGGTCGCAAATACGTGTTTCTTTAGTGAACAAATCCGTAAAAGCAGTGTTTTTTTTATTATTATATTCTACCACAGACGTGGCCAGACATTTACAATGCTAACCAGCATATATACATTCTTCTGTCTTCCATGGGACAGGGTGAGAGATGTGTTAAACATATAGTTCAGGGATTTATTGAACAATCTACCACAGAAGATGATTGTAGTGCTTTTAAAATGCACTGGTGAGGGTTTCGAAACTGTGTGCTGGGGATTCGAACCCTCACCGCGGCTCCTGTGGATTCGTTTATTGATATATCACGATAATGTGACGTGTGTGTGTGTGTGTGTGTGTGTGTGTGTGTGTGTGTGTGTGTGTGTGTGTGTGTGTGTGTGTATTTACTATTTGTGTCAGCAGAATCGAGCTATTAGCTCTTGGACCCCACCTTTCTAACTAATCTATTTTCCTCTATTATATATACTACATATATTTCTCTCTAACACACACACACACACACACACACACACACACACACACACACACACACACACACACACACACACACACACACACACATGAGGAATCGACCGGGTAGACAAGGACAAACTATTCAACACTGGTGGGACGCGAACAAGGGGACACAGGTGGAAAATGAGTACCCACATGAGCCACAGAGACGTTAGAAGGAACTTTTTCAGTGTCAGAGTAGTTAACGGATGGAATGCATTAGGCAGTGATGTGGTGGAGGCTGACTCCATACACAGTTTCAAGGGTAGATATGATAGAGCCCAGTAGGCTCGGGAATCTGTACACCGGTTGATTGACAGTTGAGAGGCGGGACCAAAGAGCCAAAGCTCAACCCCCGCAAGCACAAATAGGTGAGTACAAATAGGTGAGTACACACACACACACAGGAAGCAGCCCGTGACAGTTGTCTAACTCCCAGGTACTTATTTACTGCTAGGTGAACAGAAGAATCAGGATGAAAGAAACTCTGCCCGTTTGTTTCCGTCTCCACCAGGAATCGAACCCGGGCCATTTGGACTACGACCCCCAAGCACTGTCCACTCAGCCGCAAGGCTCCCGAGGCCTGTACTCACGTAGTTGTGCTTGCGGTGTGTGTGTGTGTGTGTGTGTTCCCTTAGTGTTGTGGTAATTTGGGGCCTGAAGGCTGAGTGGACAGCGCTCGGGATTCGTAGTTCTAACTGTATTCGATCACCGGCGAAGGCGGAAACAAATGGACAGTTTCTTTCACCCCTAATTTCCCTGTTCATCTAGCAGCAAATAGGTACCTGGGAGTTCGACAGCTGCTACGGGCTGCTTCCTGGGGGTGTGTAACAAAAAAAAAATAAGAGGCCTGGTCGAGGACCGGGCCGCGGGGACGCTAAGCCCCGAAATCATCTCAAGATAACCTCAAGAAGGGTTAAACGCTCTCACACTTTGCAGTTCATTTTAAATCACAATGTGAAAAGTCAAGGAAATATAGCAATGGGAGGAATTTGAGAGCTAACATAAACTATATAAAATAGAATGTCTGCTTGCTGGTCGGCCGAGCAGACAGCACGCTGGACTTGTGATCCTGTGGTCCCGGGTTCGATCCCGGGCGCCGGCGAGAAACAATGGGCAGAGTTTCTTTCACCCTATGCCCCTGTTACCTAGCAGTAAAATAGGTACCTGGGTGTTAGTCAGCTGTCACGGGCTGCTTCCTGGGGGTAGAGGCCTGGTCGAGGACCGGGCCGCGGGGCACTAAGCCTCGAAATCATCTCAAGATAACCTCAAGATAAGAGATTGCCTTTGTGTATTCAAAGACGGCCAGATACTTGGGGCTAGCCTCACTCAATGTTCCATCATGATACTTGGGTGGTATAGGAGTGTCGTAAGCCAGTTGGGGGTCGGCATAAGTGCCACCAATAAGAAATATGGGCCTCTTATAGCACCTCCCCCCTTCCCCTGTGATTTTCATGAAATCTGAAATAAAATCGAAGATGCGTTTTCCGTAGAGTTTTTAAGCCGTTTTTTTTATCGGTGCTTCATATTGAATTTTCTGAGAGAGGGGAAGGAAAGGGGGGAGATATTGGAGAAGAGGGATGGAGAGAGGGGAGTAGAGAAGAAGAAGGGGGGAGAGATAGGGAAGAGAGATAAGAGTGGGGGAATATTGAGAGGGGGGTAAAGGAGAAGAGACCCAGCTCCATTCGGTCCCACATCTACCTATTATACAGAGCATAGATAATAAGGTAGAGATAATAATAGATATATCATCTATTACTTTTGAGTAAAGTTTATAGGTTGAACAAGTTTGTTGTAATTCATTTGTACTTCATTAGCAAGGAATTTCCATATATTGGGTCCCTTTATTTGCAAGCGTGTTTGTACAGATTTAATCTGATTTAAGGAGTATCAAGAGAGATAATTCTTGTTTAATGTTTTTGGGTTTTGTCATACCCTAATAGGAAAAGGTTTCAGATCAGGATTAATATTGATATAATTTTGCAACTGTTAGTAGCTTCAGCGGCTGTTTTGTAATTTTTTATAATTTTGTATTGTTTGTAATTTTGTGTAATTTTGTAACTAGTTGAAGCGGATGTGTGGAGCGAGTTGATAAGAAATATAATGTGAGAAGAGCAGAGTTTGGGGATCAGTGTCTGATTTTGTAAAATAATTCAACTGTTGTTGATATACTTTTTTTTATGTGTTGTAGGTGAGTACTGGTGCTGTACCTTATCAATGTACTACCCTGGTGGACCAAACTCTCACAAGTCGAGCCTGGCCTCGGGCCGGGCTTGGGGAGTAGAAGAACTCCCAGAACCCCATCAACCACGTATCAAGCAGGTAAGCCTCTTGAATTCAGCCTTAGTTTTTCTGTGTGTTGTTGAGATGTGGTGGGCAATGTTACAGAAAGGCTTCTTGTTTAATACCAAAATAGGACTAAAATTGGTCTTGGGCGATACCAAAAAAATTGACAATTCAAGCGCCTCGTGGACTTCGTCTAGCGTCACCCACCACCAATTTGTACCATATTTCGTTACGTATTTTTAATTGGCTTTGGGTTGCACGACTTGATGATGGTTCAGGACGGACCGAAACGTCGCCGTTTTGGCATTTTTTTGATATATGTGGTTTAGTAATATCTTAAGGCACGTTGCCTTAAGGGGGGGGGGACCTGCTGCCTGGGTAACAGCTTCTCCCCCGAATTAACCTACCCTGGCTTTGCGCCCTGGTGAGGCCACTCCAGACCGACAACCAGAGCGCAACTCCATAGTCTCCTGAGACTGATGGATGCCTACTACTGCTACTAACGCAGGTTATTGCAACTTATTGTCTATATGTGGCTCTGGGGAGCTTTGGTGGCAATATCTGAATCCATGTTGTCCAGGGTTATGTAGGTGCTGTGATTCCTTGTGTTTTGTTATCTTACGTCTTGGAACTCTTTGAAAGATTTGTATTATGTGTGATTCTTTTTACAGGGATATTCCTACGCAGGCCCTAAGCCTCTGGCTGGCCCACTAAGTGTTGCTTGTTTCTGTTTTACTTGGGCGGAGTATGAGTATTTATTACTCGTATGGTCGCTTCAGTAAGATTTTTTCGTATGTGTTTAACAACTTCTTCTGCTATTATGTGTGATGTTAGTGCTATTGGGCTATAGATTTGTGTCTGCTTTATTGCCTCCTTTGTGGAGTGGAGCGATCTCCCGCTGGTTTAAGAATATTTTAGACCCCATCTCCAAATGATGTTTAGGCCCTGAAATCGTTTTTTTTCTCAATTCTTGGTGAATATAGAATCTAGATTCCTATCCTGGCGGAAAGTGCGTATAGACAACTATCTATATCTACTACAAAAGTCCAGTGGGGGTTAGTGACATCTGATATATGGTTCGATGACAAAATAATGATAATATCGTTTGTATTATTAAACTCCAGTGTGTATAGGGTGGTCACTGGAAGAAGAATCGACTTTTATATTTAGTATTTCAATCATTTCTTTCCTGTTAACTGGAAAAGTTCCATCTTCCTTGCGCAAGGACTCATTGCTAGATGTACTTTTTGTTCGGACTTTTGTTCGGACTTTTTTCGATTTTATATAGGAGAAAAAGTACTTTGGGTTCCTCTCTATTTCACTGATGGTGAAAACAGTCAGACATTAAGTATCGGTTTGTAACATAGGCACATAATGGGACAATTATGTGACATAGGCACATAATGTGACAATTATGTAACAAAGGCACATAATGGGCTCAGGAACATAGATCACTTTAGCCAATTGGACATCACGCACCGCTCCTGTGCCAGGTAAGTTAAGGGCTCCCATAGCCCGTGCTACTTGGAGCTTGTTCCGAGTAGCTGAATCTATAAACAACAACTTAGCCAATTGATGTAACAGCAACCTAACTCCTCTGACAGTTTAGCTGGGGAGTAGCCATACCACAAATATATTTTCATTTTATTGGTCAAACAAAGAGTATAAAAACAAGGTACAAAAAACAAAGTTGAGGTAAGATACCACAGTATATACACAGTGTATATGATAGATGAGCGGCGGAGTGAGTAGATGAGCTAATCTAATGAGTAACAATTAAGAGTAATAGGCTAAGGGTGTCGGCCTGGCTTACCCCGCACTCTGAGGCGACGGCACGGAGTAAGACAGTGTATGTCGTCTACTGTAGCGTCGCTGGCTCTGCTGATGGTAACAGGGAGGTGTGTTCCACGGGCAAACCAGAGGTAAACAGTTTACCAATAGCCGCCACCACCACCGCCATACCCTCCTCCGCCACCATACCCCCCACCACCACCATACACCATACCCCATCCTCCCTTGCCCTTCCCGCCAAAGAGATCACCTAGCCCCTTGCCCTTGCCCTTGCCCTTAGGGATGGGATCTTATGGACATAGACGGGCTGGTAGGTGACCTTAGGCACCGTCACCAGCTTCCACTCCTGGACGTGGTGCACTACAGGCTTGTGGATCAGGACGGGGGGAGCGCTGGGGTGCACTATAATCGGCTTCTTGACGTAGACGGGGTGGTGCTCAATGACGGGCTTCTGCACCACCACGGGCTTGGTGACCTCGACGGGCTTGTAGGTCAGTACCGTCTGCTGGTAGGCCTCGTAGCCGCCGCCGCCGCCGCCCTTGCCCTTCCCGCCTCCACCGCCCTTGCCGCCGGGCTCGCTCCTGGCCGCCGGCGGCGCCGCTAGCAGCAGCACCACGGCTCCCAACGCGATCTGCAAGAGAACCAAAAACAGTGTTCCTTGTTAGTTCTTGTTTTTATGCTATGGTGTTCTCTGTTGTGTATGGTATGGTGTTCTCTGTTGACTGTTGTGTCTAGTATGGTGTTCTCTGTTAATTACTCACGGGCCCACCATAGCCCGTGCTACTTGGAACTTTTTGTTCCAAGTAGCGAATCTTAAACAACAACACAGTTTAATTGCTGTGGATGTTTGGCAGGTATAATGTATACGCTGTACAAAACACATTTTATAATTTATATATGATATAAGACATACAACACTGAAATGGTTAATGTTTAAGTTGAATACAGTTTCATAATATGTATTTACAAGTCTCCACTGACGGAATAAGTATAATCTCAATTTTTTTGTATATTGGCATTAAATTTGCTATTTTTGCAACAGCCTCGAACTGCTACTACTTANCCAGCATTCATCAGCAACATCACCTCTCTTTAATTTCTATATTTGATCTATTGTGTAACTCAGTTGACGAGCAGTATCTACTCAGTCTATTCAACTCGTAAATGGTCACACTGACTCGTGTCCTCATGTCGCGGCTCGTATTACGTAAATTATAGTTACCAAATGTCCCGGTTGATGAGTGACTGTTGTATGTGTCACTGTATCGTTGTTATGTTGTTATAGATTCAGTTACTCGGAACAAGTTCCAAGTAGCACGGGCTATGGTGAACCCGTAACTTACCTGGCACAGGAGCTGGGCAAGAAGCACGGGCTATGGTGAGCCCGTAACTTACCTGGCACAGGAGCTGGGCAAGAAGCACGGGCCTCGGACAGGAGATGTCTCCCGTGTCACTGTATCTCTCTTCACTATTATGTATCTACCCCCCTTCCTCCTCCCCCCTAGTTTTCAGAGTGCTTCACTCTCCCTACTCCCTCTCCCACCTCTTCCCTTCCCCTCCCCTCCCTTCTCCCTCTCTCCCTAGCAAGTGTTTAGTGCGCGTACTCTCCTCTCCTCTGCTCCTCCACGCTCTCCTCCACTTCCCCACGAGTGTTGATCACTCTCCATGCCCATGAGGCAGGAGAACAGTGCAGGAAGCGGTGATGCACACACACTCACCTCGCAAGATGAGGCAATAAAACCTTATTAGCTCCTAGAAAGGTAAAAGTGGTTGGCCTGAAGAAACTGGAAGGGACCAACAAAGATGGCTGGAAAGTGAAGGACAGCTGAGGTGACAGGCTCTGCAACAGCTGCAACTGGCAGTGGTAGAACACGAAACAAAAAAGATCTTGTCAGGCAAGGCTCTCATAGGAAGGAAATATATTGATTGGTAAAGGTGGCGTTCACAAACGAGATTACAAGACATGCAATCACAGGAAAGACAAAAATAACTTCAATATGTACCACGTTACAGAGAAATATTCCTTAACCGGGAGGTAAAAAGAGAGAGAGACAGAGAGAGAGCTGCAGTAGTAAACGCAAAGAATAATCGCAGAAAGAGGGATGAAAGTGAGAGACCCACAGCCCCGTTCCTCACCTCAGGAAGAGAGGGAGAGGGGATAGCAGCAGGGAGAGGGGACACCAACTAATAGTAACATCAGAACATGCAAATGCTCAGGTAAGGTAATTATCAATAGAAAGCACTAAGGATAAGGATTTAGGATAGGACGGAGGATAGGAAAGGCCTTGTGGTCAATACTTCATAATAATAACTAGTACTTGTAATATACCCTCCACCTCTCCCACTTCCCTCCACCATGTATACAATACGTGCCATTCCATGTATACAATACGTGCAACTCCACCTTCCTCTCCCGCCTCCACATAAGAATATAGCGAACTGCAGGAGGCCTACTGACCCACACGAGGCTGCGCCTATTTATATCCTCACTCACACATATATCTCTTCCCCAGGCTTTAAGCGACCAAGGGACCCCACGTGTATTGTGTGTTGGCTGTCAACCTCTTCCATAAACCATGAACCTCGTTCGCAACCCCTCCTGTTACTCATTTGGTCTCTTAGTCTAAGCCTTTGAAAGTTGTTTGCATAGCTCCGTTTTCTATTTTGGGTTGATACATTTAGTTCTCTATTAATATCCTCTCTGATAGTCGCTGTTAGGGAAGGAGAGTACCTTGGTGTGCCTGGGTCCTGTCTCCTTTCTTCACTCTCTTCCCTTCCCTCTCCCTTATCATTCTTCCTCTCCTACTCTTTCCTTTCCCCTATTGTACCCCCTCTTCTCTCTCTCTCTATCAACACCAAGTATAACAAATTTAAATTCTGCTGTATCAGTTGTCTTTACTTCTTAATTGCAACAGAAAATTCAGTATACAATTTTACTTTCACTGTTATTCTCTGACAATTGACCGAGACTTTTGGCAGCTATATTTCTTGAGAATATAAGTCTCAAAAGTTTGCCGTTTCTTTTCGCAAATATATTATGAAACCTTCAAGGTGCATTTTATTTATAATGTTTCCTTCCGAGAAAGGCTTCGAATTCACAGCTGTTTCATGAACAATCAAGTAGTTTGCCCAACTGCATCTTCAATGACATGAAAACATTAATATTGCTGACCCCTGCTTTTTTGCTTTTTCAGTGGACACAACAGAGAAAAACAAAGTAATTTGCCAATACATATGCAGTACTTTTAAATTAAACTGTGTTAGTTGAGTGCTTAAGGTGCGGTCGAATTGTTGCTGTTTTAGATTTAACTACTCAAAACGAAATGTACTGGTTAGAAGCATTAGGCTTGACACCCCCCCGCCCCGCTGCCGTCCATCGATTTTATTGGCTTTCAATTTTTATCTAATGAACGATTACAATTTTTCGATTTACAAACCTAAACTGTGATTGACATCCTGTTTTTTTTAATATTATAAATGCGCGAAATTTTAAATCTATGGTGAAAAAAATTAAATTATGTTCGTTTTCTTTCCACGGAACCGACGTGGCGTACCTTAAGCGACCTCCTCTGGCTACTCAATCAGTGTTTACGACTCATTGTGGACGTTCCCGGCCCGTGTCGTGTCGTTTAAAATGGCAAAACTTCACTAACTCTTGGCAAATATGAGTGCAAAGTGTCCATCACGGGATAGTGGAGACTCAGAGCTAAAAACAGTCAGGAAAACGATCAGTTTAAAGGTCAAAATTAGTGTAAAATTGACTATCTGAGCTGGACCTGCATATGGCGTCTGCTCCCTCAATCTGACACGACTGTGATAACAATAATAAGAATGTTGGCAGTATACGAGCAAGTGCTAAGTGTGTGTGTGTGACCTCTTTAAGTGCTTCAAAAGGCATAGAAGATAAGCCTTAAGTTTTTAATAACACAAGCATGTAATATAACCTTAATTTGTTAAGACAGTTCACATTTTAGTGTGAAATCCGCTCGGTAGACGCTCTTTGATGAAAAGTCGTAGAAAACAGTAGGGGTGGTTTGAGAGTTGCAAACGTTGATGCAACTTGCAGGATAAAGCGGCAAGTACAGGTCAAAGAAGCACTCAAAACCAAAACGCTTGAATGGGTATTGAAAGGCCAGATCAGTCCGTTCTGTCCTTAGTTCGTCCTTGATGGAAGGAACCTTCCTTCAGGCATACTTGAAGAGCTACTCTTCCAAGTAGACCTCAGCACGCTGTCTACTGGCTCTGGTAAGTTACAGCTGTATTCTACTAGTACTATCTGTCTACCATTTTTTATTTCAAAATTTGAACATTTTTTGTATTTTTCGAGGAACGCATTACCGCATTATGTCATTGAACACTGTGAAAATAGGCTTCGTTCCACTCGTAATATCATTTGCAGTTCCGTATTTCCAGGAATCGTCTGGCCGTAAATAATTATATATTACTTGAAAGACTACGTATAAGTTTCCAGGTTTTGCTCGCGTTAATGTTTCAATTGTTTGTGGTGATTACCTATATGTACTTGCTTATACTGAATGATTTTATGTTTAAATAGTTTTATGGTGAGAAGTTTTTATACTTTATGCATCCGTGCACGAGAGTACCGTGTAGCGGTGGTATGTTTGTTTTACTTTAGCATAAGAGAAGTGTCGCAAGTATGCACGGGCTATGGTGACCCGTAAAGCATGGTGTTTGTGTGGTGGGTGATTTGGGTAGTATACATGGGTCAGTGAGAGTCCCATTATGTATTTAATGGTAGTGGTACGATACTGTGGTACTCAGTGAGGTAATCCCTGGCCTCGCAAGTTCGAATCCTGACGGGATCATAATGTTATAATGCTTTATATACAGCTTTGGGTATTGGTAATCCATCTATGGTGTGCACAATACATCTGGTTCACCACGCACAATAATACTTCACGACGTCCCTGCTCGACGTCAATACTAGCAGAGGCTTGACAGCGGTGGCGCTGTGAGCATGAGTCATGGTGCTAAAGGTCCACACGAGGGATCAATGCTGCAGAAGGTGTGAGTTTAGGCCTGCGTATGAGACCTGCCGCAAGGGTGTGTAGGGCACCCACCACTACAGTTCATCTAAGCCTGTATTATTTCTTATTTTCGGATAGGTTGGTTTAAGTTGTTGATCTAGTGTTGAAGTGACGACATGGAGCACTAAATGGTGTACATATTTTGGATAGGTTTTCTTTACCTTACTCTCTATATATTAACGAGAGTAATGGCTAGGTACTCTTAATACGGCTGCCTCTGACCTGTGCGGCCATCGACTAAGCTGTTCAAACTCGTTCACACACAAGTTTCGCTGTTTTTTGTTGATTTTTTCCGACACTCCTTACTGGCTACTCCCACGATTATCCAGACCATATAACTTAATTGTTAGGATAATAACAACTAAAGAATTAGTGGATAGTATATCATACTGGGGTATCTGGGTCTACAGGACAGGGATAACATCATCTGGTCTCAGCGGAGAGTCTTCCCAGCTGGATATTTGCAATGACTAATGTCAGAGATGGATTTCTGGCAAGCATTTGAGCACATTTGAAGTAAGATCGATGTCATATGAGCTGTGTGTGCCTCTGGGTGATTACAGAGCCGGGATAGTCCCCGAATCTGTTTATGTAGAATTTTGAGGGTGTCGAATATATATATATATATATATATCATATATATATAGTATATTATATATATATATTATATATATATATAATATATATCTGGTCGTCCTAGTAGCCAGAACTCACTAATTGGCCTACTATGCAAGTCCAAATTTGCCTAATAA
>WNGS01000009.1:6151506-6178294 GCA_020271785.1 Procambarus virginalis
GCCAGACACTCTGGCTAGCCTCTCCCAATTTTGTAGGGTGGTGGTCGGGGGTACAGGAGGATATAGGCTGGTTAGGGGTCGAGCCCGTGACCCGTTTTCATAAATGGCAAATTACACTAATCTCAATCTCGCTCAATAAAAACACCGTCCTCCCTAAGATTATAGGATGAAAGGAACAGGATGAAGGAAGGTGGTGAAGGGATTCCTGGGAAGAGAGAAGGGGGGGGTATAGGGAAAGAGTTTCCGTCCCGCCTGGGGATCGAAACCGGGCTCCTTGATCGTGAGTCGAGGACGTAGAGTAGCCTACTCTGGAGGTAAGTGCTGTGTCGTGTCTACTCCAAGATCTCATACGTTACTCCTTGGGGCTCTGTGCTCAAATACACCCCCCCTCCCCCCTCCTTTACTGCTATCCACCTGTGTTATATATTTTTATATATATACAAGAGTTCTTACACTCTTGTAAAGCCACTAGCACGCATAGCGTTTCGGGCAGGTCCTTAATTCCTAATTTTCCCTGGAATACGTCCCGCCAAATCATTTAACAACTAGGTGCCTATTCATTGCTGGATGAACAGATGCTATAGTTAAGGAGTGACACCCAGTCAATCCTTCCCAGGATTCGAACCCAGGCCAAAGTGCTCGCGAAGCTCCAGGCGAGTGTTTACCACTGCGCCATGGGAATTGTAAGTTCTGTGGCTATTTAGAGGTCTTAGAGGAGTCCCCGGCAGTCCTCTCTTGCTGACTCTTCGTAGTCAGCTGCTGACTCTCCCCTCCCCCAGCCTGGCGTAGTCAGCAAACAGTGTCACAAAGAGCGGATCATCAGCTAAGACCATAAGACCCAGTAATGAACGTTTGAGTGACTCCGTGTATACCGTTCTTCACTCTGGCGTTTCACTTTTGTCGTTTCTCTCTTTCATATTGGTTACGGACACGGGAAGAAGGAGGGAGGGAGAGTAGAGGCACACGGGGAAGGGGGGAGAGAAGGAGAATAGAGGAACACGGGAGTGAGTGAGGGAGGGAGGGAGGGTAGAGGTACAGGGGGTGGGGGTGGGAGGGAGGAGAGACAAGGTACACAAACACAGAACAACGAAGAAAGAGACGTGAAGGGACGCTTTTTGGTCTTCCCACACACATGTTTCCTTGCATGGCACCTCCAGGCACGCACAGGAGCAGGGTCTGGCACTCTCACAGCCACAGGCAGGGTCTGGCACTCTCACAGCCACAGGCAGGGTCTGGCACTCTCACAGCCACAGGCAGGGTCTGGCACTCTCACAGCCACAGGCAGGGTCTGGCACTCTCACAGCCCAGGCAGGGTCTGGCACTCTCACAGCCACAGGCAGGGTCTGGCACTCTCACCCACAGGCAGGGTCTGGCACTCTCACAGCCACAGGCAGGGTCTGGCACTCTCACAGCCACAGGCAGGGTCTGGCACTCTCACAACCACGGGCAGGGTCTGGCACTCTCACAGCCAGGCAGGGTCTGGCACTCTCACAGCCACAGGCAGGGTCTGGCACTCTCACAGCCAGGGGCAGGGTCTGGCACTCTCACAGCCAGGGGCAGGGTCTGGCACTCTCACAGCCAGGGGCAGGGTCTGGCACTCTCACAGCCAGGGGCAGGGTCTGGCACTCTCACAGCCAGGGGCAGGGTCTGGCACTCTCACAACCAGAGGCAGGGTCTGGCACTCTCACAACCAGGGCAGGGTCTGGCACTCTCACAGCCAGGGGCAGGGTCTGGCACTCTCACAGCCAGAGGCAGGGTCTGGCACTCTCACAACTAGGGGCAGGGTCTGGCACTCTCACAGCCAGGGGCAGGGTCAGGCACTCTCTATTTGACACACTCGCAAGTTTGTGTCAGATAAACAGGAACGTAAGTGCGCAGTTAGGCAGTCAAGGTTTTCAGACGGATGATGAGGTGCCACAGACACAAGCAGACAGGTACACAGGTTGATCGCCTTACTGGAACACAGTAGACAGTAAGATTGATTGATAAAGATTAAGCCACTCAAGAAGTGCCATGGGCATGAATAGCCCCGTATAGGAGGTAGATGTTTGGAAGGGAAGGGAATTATCACGATGATGCACCAATGCCATTACGACTATATAGCACTTGGAAGGGATCAGGATAAGGATTTGGGATGAGACGGGGGGGAAGAAATGGTGCCCAACCACTTAGACGGTCGGGGATTGAACACCGACCTGCATGATTCGAGACCGTCGCTCTACCGTCCAGTCCAAGTGGTTGGGCACAGATGTTTCTGTTGTTGTTATAGATTCAGCTACTCGGAACAAGTTCCAAGTAGCACGGGCTATGGTGAGCCCGTAACTTACCTGGCACAGGAGCTGGGCAAGAAGCACGGGCTATGGTTAGCTTCGTGGACAGGAGATGTCTCCCGTGACAGATGTTTCAGGCCTTCCAGGTATATATACCAGGATGCTTCCCTAACAGTGATAACGGAGAGGTGTGGTCTAGATCTTTATTAAAACATCTTCTTGCCTGGATGCTGTGAAGAGAGTCAGGTTCTAGTCTGAAGGGTAAAGAGAATTGACGACGCAGCTCCATACCCTGGAAGGTGGTGAGGAGCTGAGCCCTGGGAGATGGAGAAGAGCTGAGTATGTTGGAGCAGTTAGAGTATGAAGTATTACTCTTGGAGAGAAGGCCGCGAGAACACTTGTAGACCATTAAAGCACACGCGAATGGCGTAACAGATGACCTAATGGTCCCAGAACTGGGCTCCGTGTGAGGGAATGGGAAAGACGGCTTATCAGCTCTCAATATACTCTGGAAAAGGGGGTAGAAACAGGAATATAAAGAAGGTTCTCTCCCTACTCGTGTTTACACTATCAGCTTGGAACAGTGAGAAACAGCGCCAAGGTGAGTGTAAAACTATATGAAAAATGACAAGAAAAGAGGAATAATGAGGCTGTTTTACGGCCACTACTATTGCTATGACTACAGTTAGTCGGTGATACTACCAGAAGGGGGCACTACGATAACCACTATCACACCTGCTGTTTCATACCTTCTTTACCATAGAGCTCCAGGCAGCCTGAGGCTCTCATTTTTTGTGAACATAAGTTTAACTCTCGGCAATATTCTCTCAAAGTACCTATCTAGCCGTTTCGTACAGGACTCCATTGACCTGTGCCTCCGCCAGAGGGCAAATCATCTCCCTGTTGGCTGCTCCTACTGGCGTTGGGCCGCGACTTTCCCTAACTTGTGTGTCATTACTTGTCAAGTGACCTTTCATATCAAATATGTTCTAATTTACCATATCAAGTTATGTCATTATCTTTAGAAAGTGAAAGTAATAACTGCTCTTATTAGTTGCTGAAGATAAAATTGTGAGGGGAATAATAATTATATATGTTATTTAAGAATTACTTTTTGCGTAATTGTTATTGATTATAATGAACAAGAATAAATAAATTTTACATAATTCATTTTTTTTATAACACATAAAGTTTAGTTAGATTAGTTCATTTATTGTGCACCCCATACCCATCATATGGGCGGTTATCTTGAGTTGATTTCGGGGCTTTAGTGTCCCCGCGGAAGCAGCCCGTGACAGCTGACTGACACCCAGGTACCTATTTTACTGCTAGGTAACAGGGGCATAGGGTGAAAGAAACTCTGCCCAGTGTTTCTCGCCGGCGCCTGGGATCGAACCCAGGACCACAGGATCACAAGTCCAGTGTGCTGTCCGCTCGGCCGACCGGCTCCCTTCTTGTTTGTTGAGCTGTTCACTTGAGACAGTTAAGCAAGTCCCAGCTGTGTCTGGGTACAAGTGACAGGATGAACAACCCAGCGGTAGTGGAAAGGGTTACAGAGGCACATAATGGGCTCAGGGACTGAACCCCACAATTCATTTAGTTAAGCAAGTTATGATCTTGATGAGCTAGTTACAAAATTCAGTATAAGTCGTCACATCATAAATGGGTTCGAGATCGACCACAAGGAAATTAAGCAACTGACATATGTGGAGAGCTAGTGTCACAATTTATATGTTGTCCTGCCACCACCACCCCCCCATCCAGTGGCAGCGGTGGATAGGTTACAATCACTTAGTTACTACCTACAGTTAGCAAACTGGGGATATTTGGCTAAAATTTCTGGTAGCAGATCATTTTGAATGAAATATTTACACATCGCTGGAACATTGGTTATAGAATTGTCTCTGAATTCACGTATCTTTTCACACTCCATCACATAGTGACGGAGGGTGTGCGAATAATTTTGTCGACAGGTTACATTTGGTTATGTCTACATCAGCAGATAATGAGAATTCCCAGAGATACTTGTAACCGAGTCTAAGCTGAGCAGCAGTAACATCTAGAAGTCTGCTGATTTTATTGGATGAACCATAGATGTGCGGCCCCATTAAGAAAACGCAATACTTTGTAAAGTATCGCAGATCAGAGGTACAACTCATTTATTGTTTATGTTCAACAAAAACATGAGTGTGGGAACACTGTTAGTCTGGGAGGTGCCCTTGTGAGGGCATGTTGAGGTGGCTGCTGCACCATCACCACTGTTAGTCATACACGCAGGTGTGCAGGCAGGTGTACACACATGTGTGCAGGCAGGTGTACATACATGTGTGCAGGCTGTTGGTTTAAGACATCGACACCATGAAGCTGGAGACAATATATGTCCACTACGGGCTCACCATAGCCCGTGCTACTTGGAACTTCTTGTTCCAGGTAGTGAATCTTTAACACAACAACAAGCTGGAGACAGAGCTGAGGTGTGACAGGGCAGCTTAGGTAGTTTATCCCAGTAATGTTTACAGTGTCCTTGTGTTTTGAGGCAAGGAGGTACACAAGGAAACAAACACAGAGCCAGACAGGCAAGGAAACAAACAGAGCGCCGGGCAGGCAAGGAAACAACAGAGCGCCGGGCAGGCAAGGAAACAACAGAGCGCCGGGCAGGCAAGAAACAAACAAGCGCCGGGCAGGCAAGGAAACAAAGAAACAGAGAAGAGGAAGAGAAGTCATGCAACCATGAAGCGGACAAGAGAGCGGGCATGAAAACAAGAAGCAGAATAGAAGACAAACAAGGAAAGTGGACACGCAGGAAGCAAGGCAGCAGACGAGGAGGGGGAAGGCAAGGCAGCAGACGAGGAGGGGGAAGGCAAGGCAGCAGACGACGAGGAAGGCAAGGCAGCAGACGAGGAGGAAGGCAAGGATAAATACAAGGAATAAGGCAAGGAGGAGTCGACGCCTCTGAGGTAGGAGTGTGGTGTGTGGAGGGAGAGACGTCGGCGCCCCCTGCTGCAGGCTGGTGGAGGCGGAGGTCGGCCAGGCCGCCTCAATGCGCGCAACTCCCATGTAGGGCAGGGCCGGGATGGTGTGGGAGGGGGAACCGGAGCGTCAATAAATCAATAGCGGTGCTAACAGGACAGCCCGAGCACCGCCGGCGCTCATGACACTATGCCTGCCGCATGACAATCCTGCCACACGATCCTGGTGTCTCCCTCACAGTACAGACTGCCNTGCATATTCATATTAAAACACAAATGTCACTAAGGTATTCAATATATATCTTTGAATATGCAAGCACACAGCTTTTGCATGTGCTGATGCCCTAATAAATATTCGAGATTGTCACTTTCAGCAGAAGAATTTCTCAACAAAATACTGTACAATGTAAGCTAATTCTAAACAAGGAATATGTGAGTGTACCATATGGATTGTAGAGTATGCTCTATGAAGTATTTAAAAAAATATTATGCTAATCAAAATTTTGTTGGCAAATTCAAGGTATAAATAAGAGGAATTCAAATGAACAAATATCACGCTACTGTGATTTCTGTGTATATAGGAATTCAAATAATTAAAACAGCATCTAAACATTATTCCCAATGCAGTTGTTTAACGCTCAATGCACAGTTATCACTTGTTTAGTCACTTGGGCCACAGCTATAGTTATCTTATTGCCATTAATGATGATTATCATTATTAATCATTAATCATCATCAATGACGATTATCATTATTAATCATTGATCATAATTAATGATGATTATCATTATTATTTCCCAGTTTTTATACCAATGATATTTATATTTTATAATGCAGTAGCTCTATATGAATGTAATGAAGTCAACCAAGACCCCATGAAAAAATTATACAGTACATGTACTTCATTTTTAAAGGTTTATTATGCAATATCATGTACTGTATCATGTACAATTTTAAAATGACGACAGTAGCTAGAATTAATGACCGAGTGTTAGTCTACATTTTCTACAAATTTAGAAGTTCGGATCCCTGTTCTCAACATTCAAATATTGTTCCAATAGTGAAATCATTCTCAATTTTAAGATTTCCATATTTTTAGCATATCATTATGATAGGTTGGGACAAACACACAATATGCTAACTACTGTAGATGTATATTTGACGTAAATGGTTACAGCTGTGGTCGCCGTACGATCCAATAGCATCCCGACAACGTGAGCCATAAGGTGCGGTTCTTGAGTGCCAGTGATGGCATAGACCTGTCCCGGTTGGTGGGACCAAGGCTGGTAAGAGGTGATGCTGCTGGCTACCATGTTATGAGACTGCCAATTGAGGTAGATCAGAGGTGGTGTTACTTCTGCCTGAGCTGTGTTGAGACTGCCCTAAATGCTGTTGTCAGATGGCCTTATATCCCTATCCACCTGATTCAGTTCAGAGCAACTGTTTATTAATTGGTTGAAGGAAATCTGCTTGATGTACCTTTAGTACGTTGAATTCTTGGGAAATATGTGTGGATGTCATATGTAGTACATACAATTCCTGAAACATTTAATTGGGTGCTACATTATTTCTAATGTTGCTACAGTACTCACCTTCCTTGTGGGCAAAAGATATCGGTTGAGAAACATAAGTATGTGATTACTGCTTCCTGGGTCTCTGGTGAAGCAGTTTGATCCAGTGAATAGAAGCAGCCAGCATGCAGATCGACTCATACACCAGAACCATGGAAAATGAGTAGGAGAGAAAAGGATGTGGTCGTTGCTTCCTGGATCACTGGCAAGCTAGTTCCATTGCCAAGATCTAAGCAGCATGTGGATGTGCTCCTTCACCAGGACTATAGGAGGCAATGCAGGGAGAAAAGGATGCTGCTCAGTGCAGCAGTGTCAAGGACAGGGAAAGACACAAGGGCTGCTAGTCAGACTGGTCAAAGCATAGGGAATCACTGTAGAAGCTGCATTGTCCTCACAGCAAAGGAGTGTCAGCAGTGCAGCAGGATGCAATGGACGTGGCAGATAAGGCTGTTGAAGGAGCAGCTGGAGATATCCACAGAGGAAGCCACAGCTATGACAAGGTTGCAGGCAGCAGTCCACAGCAGGCATGGTGAAAGACCAGTGACCATCCATATTGTGGTTTGTCCCATGTCGGGGCCGGGTGTTTCGTCACTCTTTAGGTCACCAATGTAACGTTATGACAGGTTGGGACAATACACACACACACTATAATAATTAAATGTATAATTGTATGTAAATGGTTACAGTGACAGTTGCTGTATGATATGACAGGGTTGTGACAAGGCGAGCCATAAGGTGCAGTTGTTGAGTGCCAGTAGTGGCAGACACCGGTCATGGTTGGTGGGATCAAGGCTGGTAAGAGGTGATGCTGCTGGCTGTTACGTTGTGACACTGCTAGTTGAGGTACATCAGAGAAGCTGTTGCTTCTGGCTCAGCTATGTTGAGACTATAGGGATAGTCAGGTGGACTATCCCCGTCCACCTGACTTGCTTTAGAACAAGGCTGCTCAATAATTGGTTGATGGGGAAATTGTTTTATGTCATCTTAGTACATGGAATTCCTGGAATGCTAATGTGTGGCTGCTATTTTATTTTTAATGTACTTGCTATACAAGATTGATAGAGATTTTAAGGTTGCACTGCACATTGTTCATATATTATTTAAATATCTATATATGTGCAAATGTGTGTTCTATAATTTAGGGCAAGAACAAAAACTAAAATTACCAAGTGAAGATAAAAATTGTGAAACCCCGAGAGCCGCCGAGAAACACCAAGATTTCTAAGAGGCAGAACAGGTTTGTACCCAATTAGTCCACTTGAGTGAGATTACACTGTTATGTAGCCTAATTTTATCTTTAATTCAGATTTGGTGTCTATTTCAAAAATTTTAACATTTACTGTATATATACAAATTAAATATCTATTCAATATCATGCAAGTGTTTTTTTTTCTAAGCTATAACTAAAGAAAGATACTTTGAACAGTTTTGTACAGGTGGTCCTCAGATATTAAATGGTTTTATGTCATCCCAACAAGAAAATTCAAACTAATTAGTACCATACAAAGCATAATTTCCCATGAGTTTATTTGCTCCTGTTTAGTATTGTAAGTTATATATCTGCATGAATTACTCTTGTATCTGGCTGACATATAATAGTGTTAACCCTTACACTGCTCAAATCACCTTATGAAATTGATGCTTATGTTTTTTTTTAATAATTTTTTCTTTCCCATGTGCACCAGGAGGTATAATTTTTAAATAACATAGCAGTTTAAGAGTCAAAACAACAGTTAATACTTCATGACCATGTCAATGGTGTCAGAATGTACAATACAGTACTGTATATCTAATACTGTGCTATAAAGCTTCTTAACTGTATGTGTTCAATAACCAGTTTCTAAGTACTGTACTGGACCACAAAAAAAAAATCGGCAAAACCATTACCACACAGAAACTAGGTATGTGCAAGTACAGTATTCCCATTCTTATTTCCCAATACTGTATTCAGGATTAAGTGTTAAAAACACAGTTCTGGTGCTAAGCTAAATATTTGACATTTTTAAATACACACATTGTCCTGTGCAACATTAGTGTCCATAAAAATACAAAAACATAACACTACATAAAAATTTACCTTTAATTACTAGATATTATTTCATGCATTTAGTGAGAGCTCATCACCTTGTAAGCAAATTGATTTACTATGCACAGGATCTACATACAAAACAGCTTGGTTACTGACCACCGATCTGAAGTTGTTTATCCAATACAGCAAACGTCAAGCAAAGGTGAGTAAGTTGTAAAGATCAAACTATTTAGTTTTCAGTAGAACCTTCATTTATTTATATTTTATTTATTTTATATAAATTTAAAATATCACTGTATATTGTAACCCAAATTAACATTTGATCACTTCATCAAATGTTTAAGGCTAAACCATAGTTTATGATAAACATATCTGAAGGGCTAAGACAAACTTGGTAATGCAATGCCCAGGAAGCTGCACTCTGTTTAAATCAGCCAATTTAAATTTTGACAGGGGCACAAATTAAAAATTTTAAATGGCGTATATACCGCCTGGACATAGAGCAAAAATTTTGTTTGATAACTTATAGAATTTATACAAATTATAAAATTCTCCACTACTGTATTTGATATTTGAGTCTACAATTTATATTTCAGCAATGGTATTATCTAAATAATGACTGAAAAACCTGCCACCATTATTATTTACACAATTTCCAGAATATAATGGTTTAAAAATACAGTACTAAACTACAGTATTATAATTATTGATAATGATTTAGTAAGACAATTAGCAAACAGCTAATTATGAAAATTCATGTAAATAATGCAGCATTGATAATAACAATAGACATTGGAAGAAAATCATTGGCACAGGACGCTGGGATCGAACCAGTGGCCTGGATCCCCCCAGACGGTCGATCGAGCCTTCCTGCTCCAAAGATCTTCTCAGATATTTCACATTACAGTACTGTGATTTCATTGCGTAAAAAACATCAGTTGGTGACAAAATTATCTACATTTCCATTACAAGTTGCTCCCATAATAGGAATGATAAAAAAGACATCAGTAGAATGCCAGTAATTAAAATTTGTGATGCCACAGAAGCACATCCTGTAGTTACTTAGTTCGGGCGTTAACCCAACGTCTTTGACGTCGGGCGTGAACCCTTTTTTAGGACTCTGGGACAAAACTGTCAAACAAGACTCTGGGACTACCACAGTCTTGCCTGTGGGCAAGACTGATTGTGGCTTATAGATTTAATAATTTAATTGTCGTTTTGAGTTTGGGACACTTACTGGCTAACTGCAGTCATATATAGACCATTGCACATGCTTCAATAAGGTACAGTAATACAGCTCCCTCCCTCATAAAATGGACTTCATGTGATAAGATGCAGAGTATTTTTCACACACAGCAGTTTCTATCCTGACAAAAAGCTGATAAACTCAGAAATCATCAGCAAATCAAGCATAATCTAAACGGAAATAAATTATTTGAACATTATTACTAAAATATATGGTGTAGAGAAGCACCAAGAAGAGAGCAGACTTTATGTGCAGATGATGATTCTAATGTAGTCTATAGGCCTTATCAAACCTAACAGATACAGTCCTGTATGGGCAAAACACCATCTACAAATAAGGTCTACTCTTATGTTGTTGTTTCTCTACCTCAGCATGTCGAGTTCTCTACTACATAAAACCTAAAAAATATATAAAGCAATTATGAAACAGGAGACCATTCACCCTCTACAAACAAAATACTGTACTATATTAGTATAGTACAGTATATCAATTTATTTCAGTTACTGCACTGTAAGTTCCAAGCTTTTGAAACATTTTATACTAAAGGGAAGGGAACTATCAGGAAGAAAGCGCCAAGTCAAGACTATGTAGCACTGGGAAGGGGACAGGATAAGGATTTGGGATGGGAAGGAATGGTGCCCAACCACTTGGACGATCAGGGATTGAACGCCGACCTGCATGATGCGAGACCGTCGCTCTACCGTCCAGTCCAAGTGGTTGGGTATTTTATACTAAAGGCATTTAAATAATGTAGCATTGATCAAGACTATGATGTCTAGTGGTTTGCTTTTGTTGTCGTGGGCTGATCTAGTTCACAAAATAGTGCTTGTTCTGCAATTCTGTAACATTTGTCCAGATGTCTGACCTTAAGAACAGGATTTTGAGCTACTACTATAGCGAGAGAACCCCCCCCCTCCCCTCCATGTGGCTGATCTAAATATATGAGCAATACTGCTCCATGTCCGTGTTCAACACTTGGCCAATATTATGAGTGCACCATACAAAAACTGAACCCTCATATACTGTACCCTCTCTAAATAATGGATTAAATTTGCTCACCATGTTCCCAGTGAAATTCAGATAGTACACCAGAAATAATCAAGCTTTCGAAGTGGGTATGCAGTGAAATCCAGATCATCAGTTTATCACAAAGTACTTTCCCGTATAGTAGTATTTATTCCAATTTTTGCTAATCTTTTAATTGTTAAATCCCTCATTTAATTGTAAAAATTATTTTAAATAATGCATATATAATTACATCTTTAAAATGCTTTGCCGAGCTTGTACTCTGCTATAAATTATACTAAAGTTCATTTACACGACAATATTCTTGTACCATCAACCCAGTGCGAGGGCATACACACTGACCACTCGTTTTCCTTGTGTGTGAATCCAGTCTGACCTCTTGTTACTCCAACACTTTTACTAGCATTTCTTTGGATACACAGTATCATTACTGTATTTGCAACATGATGTCATGTTGTCAGGCAAAAGTATTATGGGTAAATTAAGTAAGGGTTAGAGGAACTTCCTTACCATGATGATTTACCATGACAAGGCCGATTTATTTGAAAAATATTATCATGACTGGGAAGGCAAGTATCTGGCAGAAAAGTATGGCAATGTTACTACAGTAGTACTGTATCTGACAAAAATCCAGTACCAAATGCAATGAACCGCCTCTTTTCAGTGGATCCCCTCCCCAGTGGTTCTCCAAGCTTAGTTAGCTACAAGCCTAAAGCACCCTATCAAGCCCTAGTGAATCATGAGTGCAGACTGGGATCCAAGACTCAGAATGTAGCCCCCTCAATGCACGCAAGGGAGGGTACTGCCACAACCTAGTTCAAGATAAAAAAACACCAACAAGGTTGAGTGCCCTAAAACAAGCAAGTGCATGAAAAACATTGGAATTCCTGACACAAACTATGTAAACACTCATTAACTTGTTCCAATTGGTAGCCATTACACACTTCCACCATCAGATATCAACCTCAGAAAACCTAGGATTCCAGCTGGCTGCCCATATCAGACATTTGCCGCCCCAAGCGACCCCCTGAGACAGAAGAGAGGAACAGCAACCAGTAACCAAAAAGGGAATCTGTGCTTTTTTTGGGGCAGGGATATTCCTGCATGGGCCCCTAAGCCTATGGCTGGCCCACTAAGTGTGACTTGTTTCTTGTTTCTGTTTTACTTCGGCAGAGTATTTAACAACTTCTGCTCTGTTGAAGCTAAGTTGAAATCTTATTGGGTTTGTAACTGTGCACTGTGTTAGACAATGTTTCAGTGGTCTGTCAGTGCTGGGTCACCTGATTCATTACCAAGCAAGCAAAGCATGGCCGGGGAGCATGCACCAAGTACTGTACCATTCCACAGGCAACTGGTTAGAGTACCAAAAACCATAAACCCAAATCTCCACCAAGACATGTTTGCAAAGAAAGTGGAAAGAGCCGCAAACTTAACATAATGGGCTCATGTATAGACCACAATCTGGCAAGACTTAATCACCTGGCAGACAACCTGAGACAACCTGACCTTAGAAGAAGAAACCAAGGATATTGGATTGAAAACAAAGCATCACCTGGAACATCTCAAGTGGCAAGCAAGTAATGGAGAATCATCGAAACAAGACAAGGAAGGTGATGCACTCCAGGCCGAATAATAAAGTTACAGTATTAGGCATCAGATGATGGTTGACAAACAGCCAAGAGTAAAGAGACAAGACTGGAACTGACACAGACATGTAGCAGTCAGAAAAAGACAAAGACCACCAGGTAGCCTCATACTGCAACTTAGAAGAGAGCTGCATTTGTGAAACCTTAAGACCTGCCACCTGAACCCCCATAAAAATGACAGTAAACTAAACTCAGTGTCCAAATACTAAGATATATGCAGAGAGCCTCAAGCCACTGAGGAATGTCTTCGTATGATCCTCTGATAGAGACATAATAAATGCACGGGTTTAGACACTTAGTCAGAAGAGCTGGAAGCCAAGGCCGAGCTGGCCACCAGAGCCAAAAGGAGCACCCTACCAGGAACATTTTCCAGTCTGGAAAGAACGGAGAGAAGAATCCAAACCAGAGGGTAGAGGTAAAGGAAATCCAGCTGACTACTCACTCAGCTCTGACTAGCCTACATTATTAAGTCAATGTGAACCAGGCTAACCAGCATGTATTGTATGCATACAAAGACCAATAGCAAATAGTACACTAGGCATGAGTAGCCTGAGTCTAACCAATAAATAAATGCATTATCTATAATTATTATAACATTAGGCATGTTATAATAATTTTACTGCATTTGGCACTTCACATTAACAAGTACAGACGTTTGATAACTGTCAACTTATCATCCTAATTACTGTGTACCTGTATGTCTAGTAAATACAACACTGTACTATGGAGGGGCAGCATCATATTATTGATTGTATAAAGACCAAAAACCTTACCTATCTTTAATAAAATGTTAAGCACAGTGGGTATATATCTACCTCCCTCCCTTCCCAAACTGCTGTGTAAAAAATGTAACTGGAATACTCAAATTAAGTGATACTCCTGAACTATAATTTTATTAATGCCTTTCCTGATCATAAATTATATGCTAAAGATTTATTTTTGTGTTACAGGTAACAGTAAAACTGTAGCGGAAGTTTCAGCTAAGTACCAAAGATTTATTTTCCCCGACAAGATATTTTAGTTCAAGAATAGACATTTGAAGTGTAAACAGTGATGCTCAGGGTGTCCGAGAGTCAACACAACCAGGAAATACAGTACTAGCAGCTGAACCGTACTCTAAACATGGTGCAGATTACGAGGCTCTCACAAAAATAAATGTAAAGCATACAACAATGTTTAATCCATACCGTCATATTTAATTATCTATTCCTCCAGCCTGATGTGCCATGCAGCCTAGATGTCTCTGCCCAAGTGACCCCTGTGACCCCTAAGCAAGACAGGATCTGCCATTTTAATACAATGAAAAAATCCTTTCATTTAGAATTTGAATTCTTGAATGGACTTAAAACCTTTGAATCACAGTTTCAAAAATCACAAGTAGGTAAATAATTTTACACATAACACACGTACATATGGTAATATTGTAAAGAATTATAAAGTTTTCAACTAGGTATTTAATTTCCTTGAAGTTTTAGAAAGGTATTCGAAAATACAATAATATTAAGTTTTCTAAAACTTGCACCTCCAAATTCCTGTCACGACAGTATACAACACGTCGGCCGAGAACCTGTACTGCCGCAGACCCCAAACACCAGGTAACGGAGTCGATAATGTCACGTTAGGCATCGTCTCGTGTCAAGCTGCTCAAATGAGAAAACCTCTTCTATATCCCCTTCTCTATCTCCCTCAGACAAGAGGGGGGGGGGGGGGGGGAAGTGCCCTAACGTCCCCACCATGCCCAGTGAGTCCCCCCGAGTAATGGGGCATCCCCTCTCTTCCCTCAGACGAGCAGTTCCCCTTAACACCCCTTCACTACCACCATGCCCAGTGAGGTCCCCCTTGAGTGACAGGGCATCACACTCCCCCTCTGAGTGACCATCCCAGAGGACTGTGCCAGCTCTCACCTGGCCCTCACAACGAGAAACAACCACAAGTGCCGGGCAAGTACTCACTGTTGTCCATCTTTGGTACAGTTAGCAGGGGGCGGGAGCCACAGAAATCAGAAGACGAGGGGACAATGATGATGCGGGCGGTCAATTGTCATTTCCCGTCGCTGATCGCTCACTAACTCTTCGCTGATTTCTCCACATTTATCTCCCAATCTTCACTCCTCTTTCCCCTTCCACGGGCGCAATGAGTATTTAAAACGTGGATTTTGGTGCCCACATATCGGTAATCGCGATAAAGACTAGCAAGTTATCGATTTTTCACAAACATCTTCGAATGGGACCTGCGGACTCTCTTCTTAACCATTAATTTTGTTTGGATTGCATTTCTCGAGGGAGACTGCCAAACAAACCTATTAACCTTCAAGTCTAGTTAGCCTTTAATTTACAAATATTTAATCAGCTTAATATTATTCAGTCGTATATTAAAGTTGAAGATTACAGGAAGTGAGAGTATATGTATTTATTTTTCTCGTGTGAAATGCGCGTGTGTGAGCCGCAGGGGAGACGAGTTACCAGAGGTCAATGGTGGCGGCAGGTCACTGCTGCTGCTCCGCCTCGCACCACTATAATGGTGTCTTGTAGGCCTTCATACACTATAATGCGAATAAAGACATGTTTTCTCTTATAGGCCTAGATATATGATTAATGTAGATATAGGCTTAGTCATGATAAAATCCCCTTGTAAGCTGCTGTTGTTATAGATTCAGCTACTTGGAAAGAGTTCCAAGTAGCACAGGCTATGGTGAGCCCGTAATTTACCTGGCACAGGAGCGGGGCAAGTAGCACAGGCTATGGTGAGCCCGTAGTGGACTTACCCGGTACAGGAGTGGTGCTGAATGTGCTCCCCCTTGTAAGCCTGTAGATAACTTTTTTAAAGAGGCGAATTCTGATTCCTGTTAACATGTCGAGAGCTTACCGTAGGTAAGCCTCACCCACTGTTTAATAAACCCTTGAACTATATGTTTAACACATCTCTAACCCTGTCCATGGAGGACAGAAGAAAATGTATATATGCTGGTTAGCATTGTAAATGTGTGGCCACGTCTGTGGTAGAAAATAATAATAATAAAAAAATAGTTTTCCCTGGAACACGACCCGACAATCGGTTAACAACCAGGTACTTTATATATTATTGCTGGGTGAACAGGGGCAAAGAGGATTACGTGATAAGTAGTCTGCACTGTCAAACTCTGGGTGCATTATGAGGATATCATCATGAACACGAGAGTGAATAAAGTAATTGCGAAGCTTCAGGTACCTCCACGGGAGACATGATCTCCTGTCCACGAGGCTAACCATAGCCCGTGCTTCTTGCCCAGCTCCTGTGCCAGGTAAGTTACGGGCTACCATAGCCCGTGCTTCTTGCCCAGCTCCTGTGCCAGGTAAGTTACGGGCTCACCATAGCCCGTGCTTCTTGCCCAGCTCCTGTGCCAGGTAAGTTACGGGCTCACCATAGCCCGTGCTACTTAGAACTTGTTCCGAGTAGCTGAATCTATAACAACAACAACAATTCAGGTACCTCATGCCAACGGGTCTGAATGGTCTGATAACTAGGCATTCAGTGGTGCGAGATCTCATAGGTCTAAAAATTGTACACCCCTTGAATTTCATACAAAGACGAATTATTATGAACTCGAGTGGAATTAATACGGCACACTGATAGCCTAGTTAGAGTTAGTGCGTAAATTTAGATGCAGTCGTGCAATATAGGCTGATATAATGAAAACCCTGCTCCAAATACATAGGCTACACCGGGTATGAAATACAGTAGAATTTTACATGAATTTAACTTGAAGGCTACCATGTCTGTGGCTTCCACGAGGCGCCAGATTCACAAGCAGTTACGCAAGCACTTACGAACCTGTCCATCTTTTCTCAATCTTTGGCGGCTTTGTTTATAGTTATTAAACAGTTAATGAGCTCCGAAACACCAGGAGGCTGTTTATAACAATAAAAACAGTTGATTGGGAAGTTTTCATGCTTGTAAACTGTTTAATAAATGTAACCAAAGCCGTCAAAGATCGAGGAAAGATGTACACGTTCATAAGTACTTACGTAACTGCTTTGTGAATCTGGCGCCTCGTGGAAGCCACAGACATGGTAGCCTTCAAGTTTTCAAGAAACATACTTGAACTTGAAGGATACCATTTCACATGTTGCCTATATACAGAGTGTATATAGGCAACAGATTCTTAAGAAGCCTATATACAGAGTGTATATAGGCAACAGATTCTTAAGAACCCTATATACAGAGTGGAATCTGACAGCCTATCTTAGTCTACATGCCTTCCTTCTTGTTGGTTCCGGGAAGAGTTTCCACGGCCGGTCTCTGACCAGGCCTCTTGGTTGGCGGTCTGTCAACTGTTAGAGTCAGCCCGTCCTCATAAACAAAGGCCAACGTCCATTCCATGCACCCGCCAAACCCCCTGTTTAGGAATGAAAAACGGTTTACAGACGTAACCCGTCTTCGACTTAAGTCCATTACATCCAGCGGTCGACCCCACAGACGCATTCATAAATTTTGTAATGCTGTTCATTCAAAAAAGGAATTTTCTCAAATATAACTTAATATTATAATATATATAGGCATAGGTTAGGTTAACCAAACTACACACTAGAAAGTGAAGAGACGACGACGTTTCGGTCCATCCTTGACCATTATCAAGTCGATTGTGATGATGTTATAGATTTAGCTACTCGGAACAAGTTCCAAGTAGCACGGGCTATAGTGAGCCCGTAACTTTCCTGGCACAGGAACGGAGCAAGTAGCACGGGCTATGGTGAGCCCATAGTAAACTTACCTGGCACGGGAGCGGTGCCTGCTGGATTGTGACGAAGATGGGCAGGGGAAAAAGTGCCAAGGTAAGGCGTCAGGGTTTTAGCGAGCCAGGAGGCAAGAGGATAGCTGACAGAGCCCCGTGAAGAAATGATAGGACGAAGAGGAACACCAGGTTTATGAGTCTTAGGAAGACCATAGAAATAAGGAAGAGATGGGCAGATATATTTTGTTTATCTTACTTTGACAAGGTAAGAGTACATGGTGAGTTATTGAGTGCTCATCAAGGGTGTAAAAGGTGCTTTCAAACCCTAATAATTCATAATTACATTATATATTATATATATAAGAGAAAGTTCGCTGATTCAGGTCATGCACTTAGGCCTAGCCTTATCAAACTTTGCAGTGTGACTGGTTAGTGTTCGGGGGATGGTTATTGTCGGGTCGAGGGTCCAATCCTCCCATGTTCCCTTTCGCATAGTGACAAATTATTCACATTTCTAGTTTCACTAAATACCAGACGCCATCCTCACTAAGATTCATAACCATATTATTTTGATGATTAAATTTTAGTTTATCTTATTTCTGAGGACAATGTGTATTGGACATGGTTACAGTGGTGAAGGGTAGAGAAGGTGGCGAAGTACAGGGAAGATGTTGTAAGGTACGGAAGGTGGTGGTGGGTAAGGAAGGTAGTGGTGGGTAGGGAAGGTGGTGGTGGGTAAGGTGGTGGTGGTGGGTAGGGAAGGTGGTGAAGGGCAGTAAAAGTGGTGAAGGATAAGGAATAATTTGATATGTAGGATAAAAAATACAATTCATTTGGGAAAATCGAAGTCCCATGGCCAAACTACCAGCAAATATTGAGTGATGAATATCGTATGTAATGTTGATGGTTACAGTGATGAAGGTCGTGTGTAGTGTCGACGGTCACACCAGTGACCACAAGTGTGTAGTGTAGACGATTGCAGTGATGTAAATGGTTAAATGTTCAAGATATTGTGTAGTGGGATTTCCTCCTTCCTCCTCGGGGTCTGTCGCCCCAGCAGCGCTGGATATCACCTCCGGTATTGTATAATTGTTGCATTAGTAAATATTGGGTCCAGGTCCATCATTCCAGCAACTCTTAGTGTCTTAACTCTCTGGTATAGACAGACAGAGAGGTACTGAAATATACAACAGCAATCAGCACTAAATATTCGTTATAAATAATAAAGTATTAGTTCATAACAGGTTCAGGGCACTGTAGACCGGAGGACATGGAAGGGGAAGTTGCTGTAGGGCGAGGTCAAGAGGTCTCCAGAGGTCAAGAGGTCAAGCGGTCTCCATAGGTCAAGAGGTCTCCAGAGGTCAAGAAGTCTCCAAAGATCAAGAGGTCTCCATAGGTCAAGAGGTCTCCAGAGGTCAAGAAGTCTCCAAAGATCAAGAGGTCAAGAAGTCTCCAGACATCAAGCGGTCTCCATAGGTCAAGAGGTCTCCAGAGGTCAAGAAGTCTCCAGAGGTCAAGAGGTCAAGAAGTCTCCAGAGATCAAGCGGTCTCCATAGGTCAAGAGGTCTCTAGAGGTGTTGAGAATCCAATATCCCTAATAACAGTGACCAGCCAGAATCATTGTTGAGACATTAGAGATGTTCTGATTCCCGGTTGGCCGCCTTCTAGTTCGCGCTGCCTTCCTTCCTTCCTTCCTTCGTCGTCGAACGAATGCCGAGGAGGAGGTAAGATAATTATGATGAGAAAGAGCAGGACTGAAGTGAGAACGGGCTGGAAAAGGTCAATAGGTTCAGTGTTGTCAGTCCGCTTAAGGCGACAGATCTCCGAGGTGAACCGCGGGATGTGGCCAAAGTTTGCGGGTGATCCGAGACGTGACTGGCCCCGGAAGGCGGCCTTCAGCCGGCAATGGAAACGTTCCACCATGCCGTTAGCTCCGGACGATCGGCCGTGGTCCGGCTGTGTGTGCTTCCGATGACCTGAACAAGGTCTTGTTACAATAAGTGGGACTCGAACTAGCCAGACTGGACGATCCAGCCAGAGAGAAATGCATTCATCACTGACTCCTCCTTGATAGGCATCAAAGAGGAGCATGGGATGAGGGTGAAAGGAGCATGGGATGTAAGTATAAGAGTGAGAGGAGCGTGGGAAGAACACCAGGCTGGCCTCGTTCAACTTTCACATTATACTGCAGTAACCAGGCAAGATTATAACGCCTCGCTTGCACTCACTCTCCTCTACCCTTCCTGGCCTCTTTCACCCCTTCCTCCTCCTCACACCCTGATTCCCATCTCTCAAAACACTTCACCTTTACTCTGTCTCTCCTATCTGTCACTGCCTCCGTCTCGTATCTTCCTCTCTATCTCTCACCCTCTACCTCTCTCCGTGTGTTTATGTCCTTGTGGGCTCCCCTGGGGGTGCTGGCCGCGCCCCCACCTCTCATAAACCCAAGTAAACTGCTGCACTGAGCACTTCACGTTGTGTGAGAAATTGGCCGACAAGTATAAAACTACTGATTTCAGGAAGAATTTTCTCCTAGTCTTGCTGTTTTGTTTCTTGTATTTTAAAATACTCTTATTTTACATATTAGAAAACAAAGTTACGTTTGGAAATTCCTGAGGTAATATATATTATTTCCATAATTTATGGATTTATATATTTATTTAAAAACATGTTAATTTAAACCTGCTAGTCTGCTTATTGGGTGTTTTGACTGCTGGAAAGTTGTATAACCTGACTATTGTGTTACACGGGGTGAGTTACACGGGGTGTGAGTGTAACACGGAGTGTGAGTGTAACACGGAGTGTGAGTGTTACGGGGTGAGTTCCATACCTATAAGAGAGAGAATGTCTGTTTGTTCGTTCGAGGTTGTCGGCCAGACACTCTGGCTAGCCTCTCCCAAATTTTGTAGGGTGGTTGGTCTGGGGTACAGGACGGATATAGGCTGGTTAGGGGTCGAGCCCCGTGATCCCGTTTTCATAAAATGGCAAATTACACTAATCTCAATCTCGCTCAATAAAAACACCGTCCTCCCTAAGATTATAGGAATGAAAGGAACAGGATGAAGGAAGGTGGTGAAGGGATTCCTGGGAAGAGAGAAGGGGGGGGGTATAGGGAAAGAGTTTCCGTCCCGCCTGGGGATCGAACCCGGGCTCCTTGATCGTGAGTCGAGGACGTAGAGTAGCCTACTCTGGAGGTAAGTGCTGTGTCGTGTCTACTCCAAGATCTCATACGTTACTCCTTGGGGCTCTGTGCTCAAATACACCCCCCCCTCCTCCCCCCTTCCTTTACTGCTATCCACCTGTGTTATATATTTTTTATATATATACAAGAGTTCTTACACTCTTGTAAAGCCACTAGCATGCATAGCGTTTCGGGCAGGTCCTTAATTCCTAATTTTCCCTGGAATACGTCCCGCCAAATCATTTAACAACTAGGTGCCTATTCATTGCTGGATGAACAGATGCTATAGTTAAGGAGTGACACCCAGTCAATCCTTCCCAGGATTCGAACCCAGGCCAAAGTGCTCGCGAAGCTCCAGGCGAGTGTTTACCACTGCGCCACGGGAATTGTAAGTTCTGTGGCTATTTAGAGGTCTTAGAGGAGCCCCCGGCAGTCCTCTCTTGCTGACTCTTCTCCCCAACCTGGGGTAGTCAGCTGCTGACTCTCCCCTCCCCCAGCCTGGCGTAGTCAGCAAACAGTGTCACAAAGAGCGGATCATCAGCTAAGACCATAAGACCCAGTAATGAACGTTTGAGTGACTCCGTGTATACCGTTCTTCACTCTGGCGTTTCCCTTTTGTCGTTTCTCTCTTTCATATTGGTTACGGACACGGGGAGAAGGAGGGAGGGAGAGTAGAGGCACACGGGGAAGGGGGGAGAGAGGGAGAATAGAGGAACACGGGAGTGAGTGAGGGAGGGAGGGAGAGTAGAGGTACACGGGGGTGGGGGTGGGAGGGAGAGAGAGACAAGGTACACAAACACATGAACAACGAAGAAAGAGACGTGAAGGGACGCTTTTTGGTCTTCCCACACACATGTTTCCTTGCATGGCACCTCCAGGCACGCACAGGAGCAGGGTCTGGCACTCTCACAGCCACAGGCAGGGTCTGGCACTCTCACAGCCAGGGGCAGGGTCTGGCACTCTCACAACCAGGGGCAGGGTCTGGCACTCTCACAGCCAGGGGCAGGGTCTGGCACTCTCACAACCAGGGGCAGGGTCTGGCACTCTCACAACCAGGGGCAGGGTCTGGCACTCTCACAGCCAGGGGCAGGGTCTGGCACTCTCACAACCAGGGGCAGGGTCTGGCACTCTCACAGCCAGGGGCAGGGTCTGGCACTCTCACAACCAGGGGCAGGGTCTGGCACTCTCACAGCCAGGGGCAGGGTCTGGCACTCTCACAACCAGGGGCAGGGTCTGGCACTCTCACAGCCAGGGGCAGGGTCAGGCACTCTCTATTTGACACACTCGCAAGTTTGTGTCAGATAAACAGGAACGTAAGTGCGCAGTTAGGCAGTCAAGGTTTTCAGACGGATGATGAGGTGCCACAGACACAAGCAGACAGGTACACAGGTTGATCGCCTTACTGGAACACAGTAGACAGTAAGATTGATTGATAAAGATTAAGCCACTCAAGAAGTGGCATGGGCATGAATAGCCCCGTATAGGAGGTAGATGTTTGGAAGGGAAGGGAATTATCACGATGGTGCACCAATGCCATTACGACTATATAGCACTTGGAAGGGATCAGGATAAGGATTTGGGATGAGACGGGGGGGGGAAGAAATGGTGCCCAACCACTTAGACGGTCGGGGATTGAACACCGACCTGCATGATTCGAGACCGTCGCTCTACTGTCCAGTCCAAGTGGTTGGGCACAGATGTTTCTGTTGTTGTTATAGATTCAGCTACTCGGAACAAGTTCCAAGTAGCACGGGCTATGGTGAGCCCGTAACTTACCTGGCACAGGAGCTGGGCAAGAAGCACGGGCTATGGTTAGCTTCGTGGACAGGAGATGTCTCCCGTGACAGATGTTTCAGGCCTTCCAGGTATATATACCAGGATGCTTCCCTAACAGTGATAACGGAGAGGTGTGGTCTAGATCTTTATTAAAACATCTTCTTGCCTGGATGCTGTGAAGAGAGTCAGGTTCTAGTCTGAAGGGTAAAGAGAATTGACGACGCAGCTCCATGCCCTGGAAGGTGGTGAGGAACTGAGCCCTGGGAGATGGAGAAGAGCTGAGTATGTTGGAACAGTTAGAGTAGGAAGTATTACTCTTGGAGAGAAGGCCGCGAGAACACTTGTAGACCATTAAAGCACACGGGAATGGCGTAACAGATGACCTAATGGTCCCAGAACTGGGCTCCGTGTGAGGGAATGGGAAAGACGGCTTATCAGCTCTCAATATACTCTGGAAAAGGGGGAGAAACAGGAATATAAAGAAGGTTCTCTCCCTACTCGTGTTAACACTATCAGCTTGGAACAGTGAGAAACAGCGCCAAGGTGAGTGTAAAACTATATGAAAAATGACAAGAAAGAGGAATAATGAGGCTGTTTTACGGCCATTACTAATGCTATGACTACAGTTGGTCGGTGATACTACCAGAAGGGGGCACTACGACAACCACTATCACACCTGCTGTTTCATACTTTCTTTACCATAGAGCTCCAGGCAGCCTGAGGCTCTCATTTTTTGTGAACATAAGTTTAACTCTCGGCAATATTCTCTCAAAGTACCTATCTAGTCGTTTCGTACAGGCCTCCATTGACCTGTGCCTCCGCCAGAGGGCAAATCATCTCCCTGTTGGCTGCTCCTACTGGCGTTGGGTCGCGACTTTCTCTAACTTGTGTGTCATTACTTGTCAAGTGACCTTTCATATCAAATATGTTCTAATTTACCATATCAAGTTATGTCATTATCTTTAGAAAGTGAAAGTAATAGCTGCTCTTATTAGTTGCTGAAGATAAAATTGTAAGGGGAATAATAATTATATATGTTATTTAAGAATTACTTTTTGCGTAATTGTTATTGATTATAATGAACAAGAATAAATAAATTTTATCACGACACACACATCAGAGTACTTTGCTTTAGGAGGTCAGACCCCACCCTGATCCGGTGCATTATACCGGTAAGAGACGGGAGACCTCTTAAAGAAAGTGCAACCCTCTAGTTCAGGCTCTCCTGCACCCAGCACTGCCGGGTGGATAAATATAGGGCAGCAACGATTAGAGCCTCCTGAACATGCTGTTCAGAGTGAAGGTGCGGTTCCGAGGAACCGACACCACATACAGCAAGATCGAGATAATGAATCTACTATCATCAACCTCTGGGGTAGCACCCATCGACGTCGTTATGGACGTGAATGGGCCCCAAATTCTTTTCAGTAGTGCAGCAGCACTAGAAAGCCTATTCACCACGACAACGACCACTGCACTCGAAGAACAGGGCCTAACACTCGTGCCTCCCTACCAGTTCCTGGCAGTAAGGACTATATTCATTCACAGAGTGAGTGACATCATCGCTGAACGACCAGCTTCTGAGATTGTGAAGAGCATAAACACCCAAAACAGATCCCTCACGGCCATATCGGCCCACCTCATTCAGCAGGATGTAAACAGAAAGCCAACCCTCAAGGTCACCCTCAAGACTCCGGCAGAGGCTACTCTCGCGGCCGACAACGGCCTCAGATGCTGTGGAGTGGCCTGCACACCCCACCAGATCTCCAGGCAGCGATATTTCCACCTGCGTCAGTGCTTTCGGTGTTATCAATACACCCACTATTCACAAAAGTGCCCAAATCCGAAGCAGAAATGCAGCATCTGTGCTGGGGAACATCATCACAAGACCTGCACAGCTGCCACCAAACGTTGTCTACTCTGCGACGGTGACCACACAGCCGTCTCTCAAGACTGCCCCAAGCGACAAGAGGAAATCAAGCAAATGACAGAAGCCAGACCAAGAAACTCTACTCCAAAAACGAAGGAATTTAACATTCAAGAACATGCCTTCCCAGCTCTCCCGACGGGTGGCGCCGCGAGCGGCGAGCAACCCAACTACTGGACCAGCAACTCCCGAGCCAGCCAATCACAGCATCAGACGACACCTCTGCACCAATCCTCACTCACACCGCCTCCAGCCACCTCTGACAGCACTGTAGCAGCTTTGATACACTTCGCTACTGAACTCTCAGGAGGTGATCTCAGACAACGGTACAGAATACTAAATGAACTATACAAGGCAAACAATCTTCCCACGTTCGTAATTCCAGAGGCCATGTTTACTGCTGGCTCCTCTCCACCAGAGCCCGACCCCGTTCCAGAGACGCCTGTCAACCTGGACCCTACAACTCCAGATACACCAGCAACTCCAGATACACCAGCAACTACATCTCCTGCAAGTTACACCACGTCTTCTGATGACGACTCGAACGCCTATGTTGAAATTGAAACACAAACATCACCCCCAGCACCAGAGACCACTGCAGCACACTCACCACCCTCAGCCCAGGAGACAGATTGTGTAGAATCTCCAGAAATGAAACTCCGGAAATAACAGCAGTGCGTCTACAGCGTGAAAGGAATGCAGTCGGATCGCCCGAGTTCAGAAGGTTCTCCAGCCAGATGTACAACATGACGGCAGACATCATGAAGCAGGCCTACCCAGAAAACACATTCAGTTTACATAACAACGTAATCTTCGAGGAATGCGATGAGTCTACACTGTCACCTGACCTCTTCAACAGTGACTACTCCGAGTACAAACATCAGATGATTACAAGAAGCATGAAGAAATAGCTAAGAAAGAAACCAACCAACTGAGGCAGCCGCTCTCTTCCCCCTCTTTAGGGGGATGGGGACCTAATTTTGCTCGTTTTGAGATGGTGGTACCCGACGTAGACACACTCCACACACCAAGAGGAAAGAAAACCTCCACTGCCGCCTTCCAGACCCGTCTCCCAGCCTAGCCAGATATGGATTGATACAGCATCTACACTCGGACAAGCAGCTGGGTCTAGCCCTGGCACTTTTTCTTCAACTTCAGCATTTCCTCTCACCGACTTCTCTTCAGCTGTCCCCACTTCAAGGCTCGCCCCAATGGGCATCTTCTCCTGTATCATTCGGATTCGGATTTCGGATAAATTTTATATAATTCTTTTTATAACATAAGTTTAGTTAGATTAGTTCACTTATTGGTGCACCCCATACCCATCATATGGGCGGTTATCTTGAGTTGATTTCGGGGCTTTAGTGCTCCCGCGGAAGCAGCCCGTGACAGCTGACTAACACCCAGGTACCTATTTTACTGCTAGGTAACAGGGGCATAGGGTGAAAGAAACTCTGCCCAGTGTTTCTCGCCGGCGCCTGGGATCGAACCCAGGATCACAAGTCCAGTGTGCTGTCCGCTCGGCCGACCGCCTCCCTTCTTGTTTGTTGAGCTGTTCACTTGAGACAGTTAAGCAAGTCCCAGCTGTGTCTGGGTACAAGTGACAGGATGAACAACCCAGCGGTAGTGGAAAAGGGTTACAGAGGCACATAATGGGCTCAGGACTGAACCCCACAATTCATTTAGTTAAGCAATTATATCTTGATGAGCTAGTTACAAAATTCAGTATAAGTCGTCACATCATAATGGGTTCGAGATCGACCACAGGAAATTAGCAACTGACATATGTGGAGAGCTAGTGTCACAATTTATATGTTTGTCCTGCACACCGCCCCCATCCAGTGGGCAGCGGTGGATAGGTTACAATCACTCAGTTACTACCTACAGTTAGCAAACTGGGGATATTTGGCTAAAATTTCTGGTAGCAGATCATTTTTGAATGAAATATTTACACATCGCGGAACATTGGTTTATAGAATTGTCTCTGAATTCACGTATCTTTTCACACTCCATCACATAGTGACGGAGGGGTGCGAATAATTTTTGTCGACAGGTTACATTTGGTTATGTCTACATCAGCAATAATGAGAATTCCCAGAGATACTTGTAACCGAGTCTAAGCTGAGCAGCAGTACATCTAGAAGTCTGCTGATTTTATTGGATGAACCATAGATTGTGCGGCCCTTAAGAAAACGCAATACTTTGGTAAAGTATCGCAGATCAGAGGTACAACTCATTTTTGTTTTATATTCAACAAAAACATGAGTGTGGGAACACTGTTAGTCTGGGAGGTGCCCTTGTGAGGGCATGTTGAGGTGGCTGCTGCCATCACACTTTAGTCATACACGCAGGTGTGCAGGCAGGTGTACACACATGTGTGCAGGCAGGTGTACATACATGTGTGCAGGCTGTTGGTTTAAGACATCGACACCATGA
>WNGS01000009.1:6184108-6203824 GCA_020271785.1 Procambarus virginalis
TTAACTATCATGAACAGACTACTGTAATGTAAATGACATAATTCCCCATAATGATTAAATAGGAATTTAGTAAACACAATAAACAGCAAAAATTTACTGGATGATTTTTAGTCTTTTCATTATAGGGGGTTGTACCATAAGATGATTGTATATTTATATAGTTTTACTCTTATTATTTGTACAAAGCTTTCCATGCACTAGATAGCTGTAAAATTTGTATATATCAATACTATACTGTACAGTATAATAGTTATTACTGATGTCGAGCATAATCCTAACCCAGTTACTGTACAGTAATTTCATAATTTGTAAGATTGAAAATCGTGGATCTTCTTTTACAACAGTTATCTACGTCCTCGGCTCACACTCGTGGGTTCTAGGTTCAGTCCCTAGGCAGGACACAAATGTTCAGGCATGTTTGCTTTCACCTAATGCTTCTGTTAACCTAACAGTAAAAATAGACCCAGGAGTTAGGCAAATATTGCGGGTTGCATTCTGAGAAAGGTCGGTAGTTGGCATATTGGGACCTCGATATGCTTAAGTACAGGCTTCCTGTCCCTGGAGACAGGAATTATATATTTTTTTTTTTTACAGTTGTGCATGCACAGTAGCTCTAAACATGCTACTGTGCATGCACAGTAGCACGTTTTATAAGGAGCAAATGGGAGCTGCATTACAGTACCTTTATCACATTGAATTTGTCATTTTAGGCACTGCTGCACCCATAACCTTGTGAGTAAAGGGGCACAACCCTTACAACTTGTAATAAAGTTGTTACACCTAGTTATGGCATTTTTATGACGTGTTAGAACATTGTTACAACTTGCTATATTGCTTGTTACAATTGTTAGAATGCTAAACCTTGTTTGAATGTTATAGCAACGTCGAAGTTTCGCCGTGTGTTTGGCGGGAAGGCTCTTCATCTTGGGCAGCTGTAGTAGCTCATTTTCTTATTCACATTTTATCCTTACTAGTTGTGTTAGCTCCTTAAAAAGGAATAGTGCAAAGCATTGGTATAGCATTTGTTTTTTATTGTAAATTGTCACATACTGTACCTGTATTAGATTTAAGATGTTAACTTGGTAATTTATTTCATCTTGAAGGAGTAGTGAAATGATGTACAGTATGTGGGTTAGCAGCACCATTTGCTTGAGAGTCTGGTAACACATGGTAGTGAAATGAGCTCTGATGAAATGCATTCAAATCCTGAATGCAAGTTGGATACAGTCAGTCAGTTTACATGCTGCAAGGTACTGAAACACCAGCTGCATCTGTCATTGATGAAGAAGAGCATTGTCTCTGACTTGTATTGATGTAATATTAAAAGTTGTTCATTTCTGTACCACAGTAAGCTATACGGCATTTATTGTATGTAATACTGCATGTTAAATTAAAGGGTTTGATATTTTTCTAGAAAAAGCCCTGAAACTGCTGGTGTGTCGGAGATGACTGAATTAATAAATGGATATTTTTATTATTTGAACTCTTCTAACTCAAACATAGGTGAAGAAAATGGTCTACTAGAAATTTTTTATAGTAAGCCCTCATTATCCATGAGTAATGCGTTACAGGAAATCCTAGGTACTGTATACTGTATGTAGCTATACAAAAAGTGCATTGAATGAAAAATCATAGTAACCAAACTACTTTTTTTTTGTTTTAGGCTTCAAGTTCTCTGAACTTAGAGAGAATTAACATATGATAAAAAAACATTTTCTTTAGAGTTTAGCATTTGATACTTATGGGGATCTAAGTTGGCAACTTGAGTTTTTTTGTGAGCTATATTCCTTCTAGCATTCTTTAGTAATACATACTTGTTCCTTGCTTGATAATATATTTCTGGTACAATACTTAAAAAAATTCATTACATCAATTAGCTGCATTATTAACATTACAGTGCAGTTATATTAGTGACTACATATGTACTGTTTTAGGTGAAGTGCTCTCAGAGATTTGATTGTACTGAAGCTATTATGAAACCTAATATGCTTACATTTGACTAATGTTAGCTTATGTATTACAGCAGACACAAGACAGTCGCCAAACCCCAGGTTCCTAGTGAATCCAAAGATGAAACGCCGCCCCAACACCAAGATGATGTAGCCTCCCTGGCTGATCGGCTCTCCTTGCACAGCATCCCCAGTATAGACCGCAGTGATGGGGCTGCTAGTCCTGATGCTTCTGCAAATGCGCCTAACTTAGCACATACACCACCAAACTCGCCAAAAAGTCCCATTCTTTCTCACACCCCTCCTCCAGAATCTTCTGCCAATCCTTCTCCATGTCCAGGATCCACCTCATCTCCCAAGCCTTCAATAGATGCTATGGGTTCCAGTCAGAGTCAGAGTGAACCTCCTTCCCCAGCGTTGTCAAGCCAGCACTCCGGTCAGGATGACTCCCGTGATACAGATGATCCTCCTCCTCCTCCTGCACCGCCTCCACCCAGCTCTGATGCTGCCCTGCATGCTGCTTATGGAAGCAGTCCTCCTTCAATGTCTGGAATGTATAGTGGTATAGGGTGCTTGTACAGTGGCAGTCACCCTTCATCAGGCATCTATAGTGGCTCTGCTTCTCTTGGGAGTATATATGGCAGTACTGGGCCCACCACCAGTCCCTCCTCCACCCCACGAGGAAAGTGGTGCCGTCGGGGGAATCCATCACCGCAGAGAGCACTCCCTTAACTCTATACACTCCTTACATTCAGTAAACTCATTTAAGGAGTTCTATGACAAGTCAACACTCAACCAGTTCATCTCCACTTCTCCCAAACTTTCTAATAGGTAAGTCAAGTTGTCCTAGTCTCTTATTGTTACTTTATATGTTCTTCATTCGTACAAAAATAGTATGTAAAGCTGCCTTTAGTAATATCTTGATGCAACATTTTCTCAAGAGTTTTGAGGGAATAATATGATAAAAAATTTGATACCCCAGTTCTATATACAGTACTGTATTGTATAAAACAGTTATTGAGTACTTAAACTTATCACTCAAAGTATTATACTGTATACACATATTTTATCATAAGAATTAATAGTGCTACTTGACTTCTAGGGCAGTCCCCCTTGGTGGCTTCCTAGAGCTTAAGCCCTTGTACTTTAAGGCCATTACCATCCCACCTAGAATTTTTTACCCTTTCTTTGGCCTATCAGGAGCAGAGATCCAAATTTTTCCTCCCATAAAGCAGTGGGGTAGAATGTGGATGTCATACCTTTCTCACACTGCAGAAAACTCTACCTAAATGGCCAAAAGAAGTCATAAAAAACATTTAAAGAAAAATGTTTTGGTACAAGCAAATAACTATCAAAACTCAAAACTAACCACAAACAACTGAATTACTCCATCATCAGTTTTCCCCATCACCACCAGCCAGTAGCATCAGTTAAACAAAGGCTCACCAAGGTATTTGGTACTTTGGTAGCCATAAATTCTTAATCTAGCATCTGGATTTTCCACTTTAAGGTCAATTCAGTGAAGATTCCAGTACCTGTACTGCATTTTGAGAAGGTTGTTTTCTACTACACTCTTCTGGTGTAATATGATGGCTTCTCTGCTCAGTTCAGCACCAGATATGCTATGTATGGCTTTGAAGCGTAAGCCAGTGTTTAGGCCCGATGGACTACCTTATTGTATCTGGTGGAGCCCCCTCTTGTAGGAATTTGGAACTTTTTTACTTTTGGTGTGTGACGTTTGTTGTTGCTTGTCTTCAGCTTTGGCTGAAGACAAGCAACAACAGGTTCCTTGTTCTGATTTTTTGGTCATAGATCACTGGTGTAAATTCCAGTCTTTTGCAACAGGATGGATGTTTCTCTTTCTCTCTCAGCTAGTCATAATCTAATTGGGTCCCTTCCCAGTTTAGAGCCACCATATACCGTTTGTAGCATCAGGGGTGTTCTGCAATATTTTAGACCCCATTGGACATTCTTGTCTTTGGCACTCCTTTTGCTAGCTTGCCCAATCTGTGGAATTTTGTGGCATACCTGTTTGCTTCAACAGCCTGAGGATTTTCCTTTGTCAAGTCATTTCCTACAGTGGTTGAAATCTTTGCAAATATTTGCCTTTGCTGATAGGGTTTTAGGGTTTCCCTCCTAGTTCGGAGACTATGTGCAGGTTTTACTGTCATTTCAAGGTGTTCCATTTTGTTTCATCTTGGGCTGCAGTATTGCATCCTTCACTCTTAATGGGTTTAGTTTTGCCCCTGGGTGATTAAGGATTGTCAACACTAGGCTTCTGTTTTGGATGTTTCTGCTAGTTTAGCTGGTGGTTCGAGGGCTTGTAAGTCACTGCTGTTGATCAAAATGCTGTCATTCCCTTGGTCTACTGCAGGAGTGCAGTGGTTGCAATGGTATATGGAGGGGTTGACTGGAGCGCGGACCTTGGATCGGCTGCAGGTGACTTGCCAGTTAGTCGAATGCTTGTGCAGCAGCCTCAACTTTGCCTGCATTTTTTTTTCTCCTAGGCAGAATTTGGCTTTGGGTGTTCTGGTTTTCTTGGCTCCATCGGTTTTACCACTTGGCACTGACAGGTTCCGATCCCACCCACCCTTCATCGACTCCTGTCTCTCCGGCGTCTTCTTCTGGCGTTTCGGGGTTTGGTTCTGTGTTGCCATCTTCCTCCTTTGCTAAATGTGTTCACAGATGCTTTGGATCTGGGTTATGGCTTTGTGGCCAGCATTCACCATGCCACCTAGAGCAGGTGATTGTGCCCATTCCTTCAGGTGCACAGTATGGTGTGCAAGTTTGCAGCAGTGCGTGACATGTCTGAGGAGGATTTGGCTCTTTATGGGCTTTGTGATCTAGCTCCACTCTGACTTCTCCCTGGTAGTTCATTGCCTGAACTGAGGGGAATCGCTTTGGTCCATTCCTGTGGAGCTGGATGCTATGAGTAGTTTGGCTTCTAGATTCTTAGGATTTGGTTCCCTTCTTGGTTCACATATGTCCAATTTTTTCATGGATGGATTATCTCGCTTCTGTCCCACTTTTATGGAGTAGACTATCGACGTCGCGTCCTTCCTTTGGATTTGGGAGACGTTCGGTCAACTCGAGGTGGACCTCTTCTCATTGTATGGAACTGACGCTCTCTCTCCTACATGACTCCATTTCCCAATCGCTCGGGTATCGTGGTGGATGCCTTTCAGCTGGAGTGGTCGAGGTGGAGGTGCATTTACGTTTTTCCCCTCAGTTCAGTTGTTGCTACAGGTTCTGTCCATTCTCTTAAGAGCAATTTGCATTGCAAATGGACACTAATGTCCATTTGTCAAAAAGGAGCAAGGCCTTCTTGTTTCTTGGGGACTAGCCCAGCCTTGGTTTCTGGCATCTGCCACTTCTAGTCTGGTGTCTGAACCTGGGCATTTTCCCAAGGCTCCACCTCTCTCAACAGATTGGCTTGATGAGGATCTTTGTTGGTTTTACCTTCATGTCCTCTCTACACATATGGAGTGTTTGAAGATTTTCTATTGCCATTTATATGGTGAGTTGTTAGATGGTTTGTTGGTGTCCCACCTGCGTCTTTCCTCGTGGTGGCAGTATGAGATTTCTCTGTTTGTTTGCCACTATAGTATCTGTCTCTTTGTTATCTTTCTTTGGTTTTGGTCAGGGTTGTCCTGGTTGTGTATCAATTGGCATCTCATGCCTAATACTGTTGCCTCTTATCATTCAGCATTGGTAGAGTCTCTGTTGTTTGTATTCACTGTTGATATTTCCATGACACCATTCTGCAAGTTGTCTTGTGCATTTTTCCGCCTCTGGTCAGCTCATGCTCTTCCTGAGTTGACCTAGTCTCTTGACCAGGTTTTGGTCTTTCTCTCCTCACCTTGGTCAATGATTTCCTCTTCAGCTCATTATCTTTCTCAATGCTGTGTTTTTTTGGCTCTCGTCTCTGGTTGTTGGGTCGGGAAGCTTCAGGCTCTTCTTTGGAGGTGGGAGTTCTGTTCCTTTAGCCCTGGTGGGTGGTTTGTTCATTTGCTACCACCACACTTTTCTGGTGATGAATGAGTCAACTAAGGCTTTGGAGGAATGCTTTGGTGGTTGATGATTGGTTAGACGGGGTGAATCATTTGTTGTCCTATGGCGGCTCTTTGCCACTATTTGTGAGCCACTGGTTCTGCCTAAGTGAACACCACCTTGTTTGTTGCCCGAATGAGTCAACTAAGGCTTTGGAGGAATGCTTTGGTGGTTGATGATTGGTTAGACAGGGGGTGAATCATTTGTTGTCCTATGGCGGCTCTTTGCCACTATTTGTGAGCCACTGGTTCTGCCTAAGTGAACACCACCTTGTTTGTTGCCCGTTTCTCTTGGTCCCCCTATTCCAAGGCTCATACTTCTCAAGTTGTCCACAGAATTATTGATCTCTTGCCAGCCTGTGCTCTACCCTTGGGCCCATGATTGAAAATACACAGCATTGGCCCCAGTCTTCTTCAACATGTCCTGGGATGATATTTGGGTTTGGGGTTTTTGGCATTCTAACAGGGTTTGGCAGCCTGGCATTTAGTCAGTGTTCCCAGTCCCAGTTAGTCTTGTCACTTTGGGCTGTCTTCAAGTCTGGTTTCTCTTCTTCCTAGTGCCTGCTGTCTCCCCTCCTCCCTGGTAAGTCTCATTCTCATTCTCTGTGGTTAGCTACAGGAACCAACCTGGGGCTTCCCCCAGAAACCCAGCATTAAATGTCATGAAATGCTTCTTTCTGGTAGAGGGTTCCCTGATTCCTTCCCTCCCTTCCAGGTTCATCGGCTTGTCAGTTTGTTTTTTGTTTAGATCCAGAACTGACAAGGGGAGCAGGGGGAAAGGCCCCCTGGTGGTGGTGATCAGTAATAACAAGTTTCGAGCTAGTTTTGAGTGAATCCCTTGTTGTGTGTGAGTTGTTTGCTGAGCTGTTTAGTGGTTTTCAAAACTTCAATATCCATGAACATTTCAGTTGTCTGTAAAGTTTTGTTGACTTTCTGGATGCTTTCTCTTTGGGGTAGTGAATGTCACTCACTCTGTGCTTCTGTGAGGGGGGGGGGCCAGGTTCTGGTTATGGCTCCTGGTAGGTCAAACGAAACTTCTGTGACGGATGCAACCTTTTAGTGTGGAATGATCTCGGCAAGATACCTTCAGGCAGCCACTGGGACTCTACCAGAAAGAAGTGTTTTCACTTGAGACATGTGAACATGACCCTTTCTTTGAGAGCCCCATCAGTAACCTTAAGAATATTCCACCTAGATACCTGTCTAAATCTTAATACCACATCTAAATCTTAATACCACATCAGTCTCTATTGATTTACAAGTGCCTCTTGAGCGGCAGTGTGGCAATTTAAACTTTACCCTGTGTGGTTGCTATATGGTAGCCTGAAATTAGCTTTTCCATTCACTTGGGAACTAGGAGACTCAAACTTTTGACCCCATGAGCATGAGACAACAGCTCTACCACTGCACCATGTAGACGGCTCCAATATAGAAGATCTCAGAGGCAGCAATCTGCTGCCCATCTGAAATTTTATACTTCTTCCATTTTAGTAGTGGATGTGACATTTAGTGATCCACTCCCATATCAACAGGCTCAACAACAGTCATTGTCAAATAAATTGTCAACCCCAATATGTCAATTTGACTGAATTTGCTTATGTGGTTTACCCACTTTGGCTGAAAGTGCTTTTCAGGTTTCTTGGGGAAAGGCCCTATTCACCAGTTGCTTGTACTGTCGGGTGTGATCACTGGGGTCTTTGTAAAGGCTTCTCTGGAGTGTCTGAACCACGGCTCCATATAGCCAGCTGCACAAAGATATTTCCACACCTATAAGTCACATCTGTCCTTGTGAGTCCTCGAAAACCTACTGGAGATGAGGCCAAAACCTGGCTCCCCTCAGAGGCACAGGAAGCATTAAATTTGTGATAACCATCACCAAAGAATCAAATAAAAGAGAGAAACCAAAGTAAAACAGAATACTTTACATGAACCTTGCCGCTAACAGCCAGTGCAGTAAGCAACTCGGCAAATGATTTACAGAGTAATCAAGTCATACACCACCAGTAACGAGTGACCACCAGCAGGTGGCAGCACCAAGGGAGCTGCTGGCTTTCCCTGTTTGCATTCCTCAGTCCTTTGCCTGATGTCAGACTTGTCTGACCACTCCATGAGTCACCAGCTCTTTAGCTTCCAGATTTTCTTGATAACTTTTGGCCATCCTTTGGACTCTCGGACTCTGTCCTGTGTAGGCCCATTTGTTTGTATCGTTCCATTCTTTAGTATTTTTTCATGTGCATTTGTTTACAAGCCATACTTGTTGTGTGGACTTTGGAAACTGTTCAATTCATGCTGCATGTGTTTAGAACTGCCCTTCCTTAGGCACTTGTTGATGTTGCCTCTGGTCTGACAGTGTTACTTCCTTGATGGATTCAGGTATTCATTCCATAGAGGCCGGCCAACCGTGGAGGTTGCCTCACCATAATTGGTGCAAGGGTCTATGACTCCTCTGTAAGGCTCTGAGGTTTGGGGTATTCTGGAGTTTACCGATTATGGGTGCACTAGGGATTGCATGCTTGTACATGCAGAATGCTACTGCTGCCCTTCATAGCCAAAGTTTTCCTAAGGGCTGCATTTGCTATTGGTTCCTTTTGATGAGGGGTCTCTAGTGCCTAGATCTTTACATTCAGGCCTTCATAAGTCCTGCAGGTCTTTGGTGTGGATCATTATCAATCGACCCACTGAGCCTGCTCTTGCTTCTTGCAAATTTGAGGGTTGTCAATCAGTTTTGCAACATGCCAGTGATCATTGACCTTCATGCCAATACTGTCTCTGTTACACTGTCTGTTGATTGGATATTTCCCTCTACCCCAAGGCCAGCAATATTTGCATTTGCTGGGTGTCTCTGTGTATTGATTTTCTTGGTTTTATTTTTGCAGTGAAGAGGCTTAACAGGCAGCAACCACTTGAGGTTTGTTTGCCAGATGTTTTTGTTTGCATCTTGGTGTTTGAGTGATTGACCTATTGTAGAGTTTGCAATTTTTGGTCTGTAGGGATTTGTAGTTAGAGTGGCTAGCTGGTGAATTCCACTGGTTCTATGATTTCCTCACCGCCACCTTTCACTGTCTATCTAGTATAGTTTGACCCCCTCCTCACACTTACTTTGGACTTTGGAACATCTGAGGTTTTCAAAGTCTGGGCTGCAATTACCTGTGGGTATGGCTAGGCCTTCTCTGGGAATTGCCCGTTTCACATCAGCAGTAGACACAGTTGAGCTGTTGTTTCCCACTCGGGATCCATTTAGCTTGGATTGCTTCCCACTGGAGCATATTTAGCTTGGATTCCTTTAGTGTGTAGAAATGCCTTCCTGTCTGATCAAGCATAAAGTGAGGAACTTGGTTCTTGCCCGGAGTAATCATTTAGGGCTCCCAGTGTGGGTCCTTGGGTGCCTTTCAACCTGTGCCTTATTTTTAAGCTCGGGCAGGGATCTTCCCTATCCTCTGTCGATTTTTGAGCTTGATTTTCCTGCTGTTCTTTCCTGGGTAATTTAAAATGGCCTGTTTGGATCCTTGGATGCATATTTCAGGGTGTTTCCATTATCCCTTGTTCTGCAGTGTTTGGCTAAGTTCTTTTTAAGTTTCTCCTTAAGGGTTGGGTCTTCACTTCCTTGTTTGACCTGGCCTCTTTTGAATGTGGGTTTAGGCCTTGAGATTGTGATTATGATGTCCCTGTTTTAGCTTGGATTGGGGCAACCTATTCCTTTTCTTGGGTTTTGGTGTTGCTTTTATTGTAGCCATATGCTTGAGAGGTATGAAGTAGGCTCAGTCTTTCAGGGTTTTCATGGGTTGTGCCTCTTGTGCACCACTGAAGCCTTTCCTTTAGTTTTGATGTCCAAAGAGCTTGGAAAGGATGTGGGAGGAAGAAGGATGGGGAGATGAAATTCAGGAAGAGGATGCGGGTGTAGCGAGAGAGGAGGTTTGAAAGTTCGGTGGCCTGTCCACCATGGGTTGACATATGTGTGTGTGTCGTTGTTTGCATATGTGTTATGTTGGGTTGTCTTTCCTGTTTTCTGGTTCTGCCCCGAGTTGTGGGCATGTGGTAGCTCCTTGTGCAGGCACTCTGTGCATCTGGAGCTCTGTCTGCAGAAGTTCATGCACCTCGTATTCACCTGCTTCCATTTTTGCATCTGGGCTGTGGTTGGGCTGTTTTATCCTGTACTGGGGTGGCCGGGATGTTTTTAACTTTAGTGCCAGGTAATTACCGAAGTGTAATTACAGGATGAGAGCTACACTCGTGGTGTCCTGTCTTCCCAGCACTCTTGTCATATAACGCTTTGAAACTACTGATGGTTTTGGCCTCCACTACCTCACGTAGCTTGTTCCAACTGTACCACTCTGCAAAAGAATGTTCCAACTGTACCACTCTGCAAAAGAAAACTTTCTAATATTTTTTGGCACTGTTGTTTCCTTAGCTTGAATCTGTCCTCTTGTTCGTAAAGTTGCTGGTTTCAGTAATTCCTCTTTGTCAATTTAATCGATTCCTGTTAGTATTTCGTAAGTGGTGATCATATCACCTCTTTTCCTTCTGTCTTCTAGTTTTGGCATGTTTAACGCCTCAAGCCTCACCTTGTAACTCTTGTTTTTCAGTTCTGGAAGCCATTTTGTAACAGCTTTCCCTTTCCTAGCTGGTGGTGGCTTTGCTTTTCCTGTAGACTCGACACTGTTTGGTGTTGGAGGGGCCCCAGATTACTCTGTTTGGTTCATCTTGTGCAGGAGCCTGATCTTTGCCTGCACAGTGTTTGTCATGTGCAGGGTTTGGCTCTGGACATTGTTCTGCTGCTGCCAATCCTGTCCTTTTTGACACCGCTAGGATCATCACATGTGAGCACTGTTTGCTCTTCACCAGTTTTTGGTTTGACAGTTTTCTTCTCAGGTTTCTCTGGGTTCCTCCTTGTGTGCTCGGACATGTTGTCCCTGGGTTGGAGCAGTGTGGCCAGCGATCACCGAGCTATCCCAGGATCATTGTGCGGGTCCTTTTTTTCAGGTGTACAGCCAAGTTTGCAGGCTCTGTAGCAGCTTCGTCTCCTTACTGGCTCTGTCCTTGGGTCTATTCCAACTGCTCCCTGGTGTTTCATTGTATGCATCACAGGAGAAGAAAGGAAGGGGGGATGGTCGCTTCAGTTCTTTCTATTTTGGTGCTGGACTCTGCAAGTAGCTCGTCTTCTGGATTCTCATGGTCTGGTTTTGCATGTGGTTCACTTGCAGGGTGTTTCCATTGTTCTTGTGGATGGACTTTCTTGTTTTCATCCTATTTTCCATGGAGTGAACTGTCCGTGACATGTCCTTTTGTTGGATCTGTGAGATGTTTTGCCTCCCTAAAGTGGATCTCTCCGTATTGGTGTTGAACTGTGGCATCCATCCTATGTAGTTTCCCTGCATGTGAGGCTGATGCTGGGGATGCCTTTTGGCTGGTCTGGTCCAAGTTGGGGTTCTTTCCTCTCTTCACTCTGGTTCAGCTGTTGCTCTGTGTGTCCAGACTTGAGACTTTTACTGGCAGGGTAATCCTTCAAGCTCTTTTGTGGCCTTCTCAGCCTCGACTACTGACACCTTTTGGTTCGGTGTGTGAACCTAGGTGTCTTTCTGCAGTTCCTGCCTCATTCAGGAGATTGGTCCAGAGGCCTTCCACACGGTTTGTGGTTCTCCTCCACTCTTCACATGTGGAGTTTTTTTATTTGAGTCTATCAGCATCTGTGTGTTGCCAGTTGGCTGAGCTTTTAGTCTCGCACTGGCATCATTCATCACTGTAGCAGTTTGAGATTTTCTGGTGCTCTTAATTTTTGTTTGTTTCCTTGCCATTTACCTTCTGTTTGTTTTGGTGGTCCTGTCCTTTTTGTTTTAGTTGTTTGTTGATAGGGATTCTATGCTGAATACTGTTAAGTCATGACTGGGCCACTTTTGTTGGCTTTTGGCATTGATACTACCCCTGTGCAATTTCATAAGTTCTCATACTTATGAGAATACTTACTTCTCATACACCTCGAGTCTGCTCATTCTTGTCCTGAACCATCTTGGTCTCTGGATCCGGTTAGTTTTTTCTTTTGTTTCCTCGGTTCTCAGTCACCACTTTGATCTGTAATTTCTTTTTTGGGTCTGTTTTTTGTTGGCCCCTTTTTCTAGTTGTGGAGCTTCTTGCTCTCCTCCAGAATTACGAGTTTTGGTTCAGCCCTGGTGAACAGTTTTGCCATCTTCAGCATCCTTTTTCTTTCCTGGCTCAGATTAAGATGGTTGGCTTCCAGAGGGGGTTCTCTGGTCATTGATTGCTGCTTTCTTCAGCCAGAGGCGCATCGTTTGTTGTATCCAGTTGTGGTAGTCGTTGATGCCATACCACCTGCCTAGCATGCAGTCTGCCCTCAGGCTCATGTTTAAAAGTCTGTTTCTTTGGCCATTGAATATACTAATTTGTCTTGAGCTACTATTTGGGCATGGGGTGTTTTTGGAGGTCCCTTGGGGTCCTGGTGGCTCATTATTTGGTCAGTGTTCCTTGTCTCCTTTAAGCTTGTGTTGATCTGGTTAGGGGTTTCCCTCCTGATCTCCTCCATTCAAGGATTTGACCTTCGCTCTCCTTCTCATCTGGTAAGTCCCATTTTTCTCTTTTCTGTGGTTAGCTGCACGGCGGCAACCTTCAACCTCTCCAGAAAACCAGTGTTGGATGTGATTAAATGCCTCTTTTTTTTCTGCAGGATGGGGCTGCTCAGTGGCTCCCTGGTCTTTCCCTTTTCTACCAGGTGGATTTTGTTTTAATTGAGGGGCTCAGAACGGAGGAGTGTAGACGGTGGGAGCTGGCAGCTCCCATGATGCTGTCGCCTACTGGTGGTCAGCTGTTACTAAAGAATATATGACCTAAGTATACCGTACTGGGTGGATCACATGGTGGATCATACGATCAAAATGACCAAGTTATTTTCTACATTGTTTGTTTGTTTGTTTTCTGTGAACCTTAGCATTGATCTCTGGTCCAAGGTGCCAGGCTTGGACCAGAGGTCAAAGTCTGTTACCTTGTTCATGAATACTTTAGCTCTCAGCGTTTGATTTGTTTCCAGTGATCGCAGTGTCTGTCAGGGCTATTGGTTACTTCATCTGCAGTGAGTGCACAATATGGTTTGCAATTAGGCTAGGGTTTGCTTTGCATTGCACTGAAGGGGCTTAATAATCTAGCTCCACTCGGACTACTACCGGTGTTTCATCATTTCAATTTGGGCAGTTCTAGTCAGTCGCTTTTCCTGTGGAGTTGAACACTGCGAGTTGCCCATCTATTAAATTTTCTGCATGGTTCACATGTGGGAAGTGTTTGCAATTGGCACACCATCTTTTGTGGACTACAAATCCTTCCATTGCATGGTTTTGGTCACTCGCAGGTAGACCTGTTCACATGTGTGTGGATTTGGAGGTTTTTGGTTTACTGTATGTTGCTTCATGTGAACTAGCATCTTTGGTATTTCCTTTGATCTCTTCAGCTGCTTCTTCCTGTCCTGTCTGAGCTGGAGATGTTTGTCGGTAGTGGCATTCTTTTGACTTTTCAGTGCCGAGCTTAATTGTGGATCTTGGAACTTAGAACTGTGTCCAAATCTACACATCTCTCTCTGATGCTCTGCCTCGCCAGGTTGATTGGTGAGGTGACTTATCTCAATGGTTCGAGGCTCTTTGTTGATCCTCACATGTGGAGCCTTCAGGCCTGGTTTTCAGACACCTGTATGGTGTTGGTCGGTCAGCCGAGCGAACAGCATGCTGGACTTGTGATCCTGTGGTCCTGGGTTCGATCCCAGGTGCCGGCGAGAAACAATGGGCAGAGTTTCTTTCACCCTATGCCCCTGTTACCTAGCAGTAAAATAGGTACCTGGGTGTTAGTCAGCTGTCACGGGCTGCTTCCTGGGGGTGGAGGCCTGGTCGAGGACCGGGCCGCGGGGACACTAAAAAAGCCCCGAAATCATCTCAAGATAACCTCAAGATGGTGCACTGGTGCTTGCTCTTTGGTTGTATCTGTGGCTGTCCTCTCGGGGGCAATACGTGGTGGAATAGCATGCTTCCTGCTCTTTTCTGTTGCTTTGGCATTTGTTTTCAGTTTTTGAAGCATAAGAAGAAAAGGGTGAAGAATAACTATGGTTCAAGCAATGCAGTATTGGAGTTCACATAATCTGGGTGGCCCATACTGTAGAGTAGTTTGTGATGAGGTTTGCTGGGTAAGCATGAACTGTTACAAGCATCGCAGAAGGCCTCTGGGTTATGCACTATTCCACATAGGATAATGTGAAAATTACTCTATGCTTTTCAAAACTGGAACAGTATAGAAATAATCCATGCATTGTACATGTGAAATTATATTGTTCAATAATATGCAAATTGTGAGCAATCTCTAATATGGTTCAACCACAGGAATTGTTCAATGTTTGTGAAACTATATTTTGTATTGAGGCTTCATATGTTTGCATTTTTTCTGGCAGTATGGTAGAAATTTATATACACGTGTTTATGTTAATAAACACTAATGTGGTACAGGTTGATTCAGTATTTACATGCTTTATTTTGAATAAAGATTCATTTGCTGAGGTTTAATTGTTTTATGATAAGCGTTGCTTAATATAATCAATAATAAATTGATGGTGTCTGCTTCAGAGAGATGGAGATGAATCGAATGTCTGGTTTGTATGGAAGCATCGCCAGCACCGCCGACTACTCTGGCTTGACAGAGATGTTTACTGATCCCGTTGAGGAAGAGGTGAGTACATGTTTCTGTACTGGACTGTACTGTTTAATTCCTGTATTTTAAGTCTCTACTCTTACTTTTGTTGTTTATATTCTTACATTAATGGTAAGTACAAAACAGGTAAGTGAGAGAGAGAAGCTATATTTCAGAAGTGAATTTGTCATTTAATTCGGGAGCCTTACATTTCTGAACGCATAGGTAAAAATGAAAATATATTTTTATGAGAGGAAACGATAATACTCTATGCAGTAATGCTAAATTAAAAATAGTAGCACCTATGATAATTAAAGAGAAGTATGAAGAAATAATGAAGATGAAATTTACATATTGTCATTAGATTTTGAAATTTTGCAGGCTTTTAAGGGCAAGAGTAATTGAAATAAATATGCATTTTGAATAATTGTATTTGATATTTAAAATATGGAAAGAAAAGAAAGACAATGCTTGGATATAACTACATAATGCAAATAGCCAGTTTTATTTTATAGTGTACATGTTGAAAATACGGATATAATGTCAAAGACCATGCAGTCATGAAAAATCGTCGAGTCTTAACCCCTGCACTGCGCACCTGTTTTTGGCAAAAACTTCATAGTGCATTTGTTAAGGACATATTTTGTTGTTTTTATAAATATTCAGGTAAAGTTAATGTCAAAATGTTTCCAAGCTCAACTATTTTCATTTCAAAACAGAGTGATGAAAACATTAAAAAACATTAAAATATAGCGTAAGAAAAAAAAAAACACAATTCTCAGAACGACTTTTGTTGGCTGGCACAGTTAAGGGGTTAAAGCTTTGCAAACATTTTAGACTTAAAAAATTTATAATTATGCCAATATAGTATCTTGGAAAAAGTGATAGAACATCTTGGGAAAACAAGCCAAAACACTTGTTCTTTAAATCATAATACATTGAATCCAATGAAAATAAGAGTGTATCAGTACTGTACAATTAGAGAATACTGAGTTAGTGTTAAGAGGTCTAACAATTTTCACCTTTCTAGCAATAAGCATAAGAAATATTGTTGGAAATATCACACATGATGGCTGTTTGGACCTGTGGGCCACTAGTGCGGATCTGCGGTGCACTAGTGTGGACCTGCGGGCCACTAGTGTGTCTGCGGGCCACTAGTGTGGACCTGCGGGGCGCTACCCGCCAAACACACACTGAAACTACAACGTTGGTACAACGTTCGAACACGTTTTAACACCTCCTAACCAGTTATAACAACCAATATAGAAAGTTATAACAATGTTCTAATACGGCATAGATACGTTAAGCCAAGATGTAACAACTTTATTACAAGTTGTAACAAGCGGAAAATAGAGACAGTTACAGTTTGTGTTTCCTGGGTAGTGTGGACCTGCGGGCCACTAGTGTGGACCTGTGGGGCACTAGTGTGGACCTGTGGGCCACTAGTGTGGACCTGCGGGCCACTAGTGTGGACCTGCGGGCCACTAGTGTGGATCTGCGGGCCACTAGTGTGGACTTGCGGGCACTAGTGTGGACCTGTGGGGCACTAGTGTGGATCTGTGGGGCACTAGTGTGGACCTGTGGGGCACTGGTACATATGGCCTCACTAGGCAATAAGCAGTGAACCTTGGCCTTAGGCAGGGCTGGGAGACTATAAAAATTTGTGAAACTGATGGCAAGTAAAAACCACAGGTAATCGTGCAATATTCAATGCAGTACACAATACAGTAAAAGTAAAGTAGTATTTCACAGTACTGTGCCAGCCAGGAACGGTAAGGCAAGAGTGAAAGGTGTTCACATATATTTTCATAATTTTAATATGTATCTATGGATATGTATCTACCATAATAGTGTATGTTTGTGGAATATATACAAATGCTCTAGTGATTTTGTTGTCATCTTACCAAGTGATGCAGAATATTGAGGGGTTTTCAAATAGCCAATGCAATAAACCAGTGATGAACTCTGCGGGGCATTAGAAATTCCGCTTCCACATACATCACCTGAACCTTTGGCCTGTACCATGCCATGTCTGGCTTATCACTGTCCCCTTGCCACTATTGGAACCTACTGTACTGCCAGGTTGTTTAACCTATCAGCCAACAACATCCCACATCTGTCTACAGTCACCCTCTCGTTTCTTTCAGCTTTTTTGCCGCCTATTTAGAGAACAAACTGATGGCTTCATTACTGTGTGCTTTACTAGTACCATACTTACTGTGTGTGTTTGGCTGCCATCATAGATTACTGAACATTTATATATTTATTCACAGTTACTCTTGTGTAATTTATTTTAGTTGGTTTTCTGTTTTAGGGAACTATATGTATAGATTTGATTTGATATTGCTTATTGAAATTAATATGTAAACATTGATTTACTATACAATAGTATATCGAATTCGAACAAATGTGTCTGATTATATATATAAATAATTCCGATTGTACAGTAGGAGAAAAGACGCCTGCAGTTATACTAATCGAGGCCCCCCTAGGCCTACTACAGTATTGACCTTCCTTAGATGCAACCCCACAACAGCTGTCTAACTCTCAGGTACCTATTTTCTGGCTAGGTGCACAGAGACATCAGGTGAAAGCAAATGTGCCTAACCCTTTGTATTCTACCTGTGGATTGAACCTGGGTCTCCAGATTGTGAGTTTAGGATGTAGACCACTGTGCTATAGGACCCATGTTAGCAGTATTATTATTAGTATTAGAATTAACTCTTTCTTCTGTGTTAATTACACACACAGCATCTCTTCAGCCAGAGCTGATAGGCCTTAGTAGGATCTCTTGTGTCACTTCACATTATTCAATAGTGAAAAAAGAGAGGATAGATGCATGTCCCTGATAAATAACACAATCTTGCCTGCAGGCATTACACCAGTGGCCTACCTATAAGCCGTAATTAGAGCTTGCTCAGAATAAATTTACTGCGACTCCTTTCTGCCCTCCCAATACCTTACATTTATTAATAGTGGCATATCCTGCTGTATGCAGTAAGGCATTGTGCAGTATTTTGTGATTATCAGAGCTGAACAAGGATAAGTTAAGTGAATTAAGAACACAAGTGCAGTAATTAGCAGAAAAATTTAGTTCATATTCAAATTATATCTCCTTACCTTTAAGAGTTGCTCATTGGATGTTAGTAGAATGTATGTTCAGTAGTTGTTGCTTACACTGTCTTGTCTGTAAGCTAACTGAAGAGCTTCCAGTTAACGAGAAAAACTTGTCTCTAATAAGGTTGAAGTCTCTCATTATATTCACTAAAAATGAGCTTTAATGCCAACTGTATTAAAAAGAGGATGTGATTAGATAAGAGAGACCAGCTTTGTTTTGTGTGTGTGTGTGCATGTGCGTGTACGTGTGTGTACTCACCCATTTGTACTTACCTATTTTTGCCCGCAGGATCGAGCTCTAGTTCTTGGACCCCACTTTTCTAGCTGTTGGTTGACTAATGCAATGACTCCTGGCCTAGTTTCTCTATCATACATGCTCTTAAAGTTATGAATGGAGTTAGCCTCTACAATCTGCTCCTTTAGGTCATTCCATTTATCTTTACACTAAAACAAAACTTTCTACCATCTCTATGATGCATCTGAGTCACAAGCTTCCATCCATGCCCCCTTGTTCTATTGTTATTCATTATAAACATTTCCTCTCTTTTCACCTTGTCAGTTCCTCTAAGTAGTGTATTTTATACACACACACTAATGCTGAATACTAATACTGAGACACTAATACACGCACACTCTAATACTCGCCTAGTTCTCACCTAAATGTGTGTGCACTAGCCTAATTGTACTCATCTAGTTGTGCTTGTGGGATTTGCAGTTTGGCTCTGGTTCCACCTCTCAACTGTCAATAACCTGGTGTACAGGTTACAGGTTCCTGACCTAATTGGGCTGTATCATATCTACATTTGAAACTGTGTATAGAGTCTGCCTCCACCACATCACATCCTAAATGCATTCCATTTGTTAACCACTGTGACACTTAAACAAATCTTTCTAGTGTCTCTGTGGCTTATTTGAGTACTAATTTCCACCTGTGTCCCTCTTGTTCATGTTCCATTCATGTTTAATAGTTTGTCTTAATCCACCCCCTATAGATTCCCCTGAGAATTATGTAGGTGGTGAACATGTCACCGTTGCAGAGTGGTAAACCACTCGCCCGGCGCTTCGCGAGCGCTTTGACTTGGGTTCGTATCCTGGCCGGGGAGGATTGACTGGGTGTCAATCCTTAACTGCAGCCTCTGTTCACCCAGCAGTGAATGGGTACCTGGGAGTTAAGTATTTGGTGGGTTGTATTCCAGTGAAAATTAGGATTAAGGACTGATCGAAATGCTATGCATGCTAGTGGCTTTACAAGAGTGTAAGAACTCTTGGTGTGTGTGTGTGTGTGTGTGTGTGTGTGTGTGTGTGTGTGTGTGTGTGTGTGTGGTGTGTGTGTGTGTGGGTGTGTGTGTACTCACCTAATTGTACTCACCTAATTGTGCTTGCGGGGGTTGAGCTTTGGCTCTTTGGTCCCGCCTCTCACTGTCAATCAACAGGTGTACAGATTTCCTAGCCTACTGGGCTCTATCATGTCTACATTTGAAACTGTGTATGGAGTCAGCCTCCACCACATCACTCCTATGCATTCCATTTATTAACTACTCTGACACTGAAAAAATTCTTTCTAACGTCTCTGTGGCTCATCTGGGTACTAAGTTCCACCTGTGTCCCCTTGTTCGTGTCTCACCCGTGGTGAAGAGTTTGTCTTTGTCTGCCCTGTCAATTCCCCTGAGAATTTTGTAGGTGGTTATCATGTCTCCCCTACTCTTCTGTTTTCCAGGGATGTGAGGTTCAGCTCCTTTAGCCTTTCTCGTATCAATCCTCTCAGTTCCGGGACGTAGCTGGTGGCATACCGCTGAATCTTCTCTAACTTTGTCTTGTGTTTAATAGGTATGGACTCCAGGCTGGAGCTGCATACTCCAGGATTGGTCTTACATAAGTGGTATACAGGGTTCTGAAAGATTCCTTACACAAATTTAAAAGGCAGTTCTTAT
>WNGS01000009.1:6302517-6323530 GCA_020271785.1 Procambarus virginalis
ACCCCATCGTCGTCTGGTGGCACCAGCTCAGCCCTCCTGCCTTAAGCCACAGGTCTCGTTGTGGTGCATCCATTTTTACCCCCTGCCCCACCTCGGCCCCACCGGGTCTGTCGTGCCGTGGCACTAGGCTCCTGGCCCCCCGCCTGCTGCACCCTCGGCCTATGCCACGCCATCTCGTACGTGTCACTAACTTCTCCGTCGGCTCCCCCACGCGCCGCCACCCGTCGCCGCCACCGGTCTCTTCTGTGTCACTGACGCCGAGCTGCTTCTGCCACACTCGCCCCTCTTGTCGTCTCCTTGTTTGGCAGCTGGTACGCTTTGCTACCAATCTGGTTTCTTTGGTTTGGGGCCACCTCTCGTCCGCCCTAACCATTCGGCACTGCCCCACCTCTCGTCTGTGGCACTACTCCCCCCGTGGCCCCACCTCTCTGTCCGGGGTGGTCACTACCCCCACTGCCCCACCTCTCGTCCGTGGCACTAACCCCGCGGGCCGGCCCGCTGCCCCACCTCTCGTACGTTGACTCATCTTTTTTTATTATGGGGTACTTCCCAGGCACCCTCGCCGTGTCGCCTCCATCGCGCGCTGCCCCTACTCTTCGCCTCCACCGTCGGCGCCTACCTCCGTCTGTGGCAGCTACTCCCCCCCCCCACTGCCCCCGCCGCCTCGAGGTAGATCACCTTGCTCAAAATCTGCCACCGAGAGAAGCCACAGAGGGGGCTGGCCCAGTAATGGACCTTCCTGGGGGGGTGGGGTGCGCCCCATAACGAATGTCATGAAAGTTTACAACACACCCAAGGCGTTCTCAAGGTGCCCCGACACCCTTCACACGTCTGGAGAAGAAACTGTAATTTAGTGACCAAGTGCAAGTTGAATTTCCCTGTAGGAATGACTAGGTTATTATATCTTAAGACACATTTTATTAGCGAACAGCGAAATCACATAAGCGGGTATTGCTCAAGTTGTGAACGCTGGTGCCGAGGCAATTTCGATTCCCGGTCGTCCAGGCCCTTGGTGTTTGTGTCACGATGGTTTTATGAAGTATCTTAACGATACTTAGCAGCATGTTGTAACTCGCACCGTATGCGGGGGACGGAGGAGAGAAGTTGTTAAGTAGAGCGATCTTGGCACTTAGATGGGGATATGAGGCCAAGGTAGTGGGATAGGACGGTAGGGACGGGCATGGTGCCTAACTACTTGGAACATCGGGGATCGAACGCAGAGCATGCAGGGAAGCGGAAATCCCTCGAATAACCGACCATTCCAGAGTTGCTAGTAGGGTCAAGGAAGGCTTAGGTTAGATTTGGTTTGCTTTTGTTTTGTTTCTGGTCTTTCCCTCTATAATTGCTAATTTTTTGTTTTGTGTTTTGCTATTACAAAAGTCCATTTTTTACGTTTCGATGGAAATATTACTGTCAAGTACTAGGTTTTTTTTAGGATGGGCTGGGCCTCTCCTCCAACCCTCCCCCTCCACCCACCCTCACTACTGTGCCACCCCACTCTCACTACTGTGCCACCCCCCCCCCCCCACAAACACCACGGCGGGTCCCCAACACTTACACAAGAGCCTCCTCGGGCGCCGGCGCGGCCGAGTGACAGTCAGCCGGACCCTCCCCACGCTCCACGCGGCCCCAGATCTGTTAACCACTCATTGGTGGGTTGACATAGTTTACTCTGTGAATACTGTATACGGTACTGCAGGGAGCCTAATTTGACCGGTAAACGTAAGGTGGGAACACAGCAGGAGAAAGGGGGGGGAAACAATAAGTAGTAAGATTATAAGCAATTTTTAATTACAAATATACTTGTAGTCAGTTTCCAAGGAGGGCTCGGGCCTGGGGTGTCCCGGCAAGCCGCCTGGGCCAGGCTTGATCTGTGTGATAACTTGATCTAAAAAGCTGTTGCTTGGAGCGTGACCGACATGTCTCGCTTGACAATTTGTGTTTGGACTGGCACTGGTCCTGCGAGGGACTTGGGAAGGCTGTCTGGTCCATTGGGACTGACACTCTCCTGAGGACATCCGTTCTCTCAACCGGGCTTCTTTGGCACTGTATGGTCCGCCGCAAATAATTGTTTTGTATTTTTGATTGGCCAGGGAAACGTGTGAAGTTCACCGTGGATATTACTTCAGCACTTTCATCGATAATCTGTCCTGCTTCTGAAAGGGAAAGTAGCTTTTTCCCCGGAATTCCTGGCGGGAAAGAGTTGTCCCAGCACTACGTAGGTAACGAACAGTACTTCAAGGCACCGGGAACACACTACCCAAGAGATTTGAAACACTATGCGGCGACTGGTGGTAGACCTCCCTGATCTAGGGCTTTGCTCATCGGTTCATAGCTCATCAGGAATCGGACCACGGACATGTTGCCAAGCCTACGTCACAGTGTTAATCAAACTATATCCCGCCATGACGACGCCCAGGAAACCTTTCTGGACTCGCCCGAAACATTAGATGATACAAATGCAGGTGAAGCACAAGCAAATGGACTTATAGGTGCGTAACCCGACGATACACCAGGATTCTCAAACGAAGAACACGTGAGTGTGACACACCGTGGGTTCTCGTCAGGTGGGGACCTGAATTAACCGAGGGAGGTTTATTGAGCCTCACCTGGTTTGCACGCTGTCTGAACTCCTGGCTGTAACTGAAGTTGAAAATGTCTGGTGAACCGGATTGTGAGGATTCCAGTGGATCATACCATTGGTTATTCGGGGCATGACTCATTCAGCCCTGGGCAGTAATGCGATATTTCGTGGTCGTGGCCCAACCAATAGAACCAGCCTAAAGTAATACCTGTGTTATTCTATACCATGGAGGTGTCAGGTGTGCGTTGGCCAGCCACACAGAGGTACAGCCTGGTTAGGTAACTTTACGGACCGGGTCCAGCAGTGCCACACCCTCGAGGTTACTCTCGTAACCCCCGACTCACACAAACCCTCCCAAAATTCGGCACAATCTTTAAGTTCGCTGAACCCCCGGACGGGGCCGAGGTGTACTGGGCAGTCGTCCACTTTCCTTGTGAGTGAACACTACACCGCCATGTTGCAGCCATGCACAACACTACACTTCCCCCCCTCCCCCACCATCACACAGCAATATGCCCGGTTGGGTATTCCGGCTTGGTTGTTTATCCTTGCATTTGTACCCAGACAGCCGGGTTGTTCATCCTGCCCACTTGTACCCACGAGACTAGGGTTGTTCATCCGGTTCACTTGTACCCAGACAGCCGGGTTGTTCATCCGTGCCCTGTACCCAGTGACAGTTTGCATGCCTAGGTCTTGTACCCGGGGGGAGCAGCCGGGTTGGTTCGAGGTTCCTGGGCCAACTGGTGTGGGGCAGGGGGGGGAGAGTAGTGCCACGGGTCAACTGGGAAAGTATCGTTGCTCATTTTTTTGTTCTGAATGACACGAGTGAGGATAATGGCAATTAGTAAATGTTATATAAAATGTTATAATTAAAAATTATTAACGAACAAGTTATGGTTTAAACGATCGTTGCTGAGTGTTTAACGAGGCGTAGTGCCAGGAGAGGAACACAGTGCAGGCACGATGTAATGGTAGGATGTCAGGGGGGGCGTATGAAGTCATGGTGTGTGTGTCAGGGTCGGCACTGAATTGAGACCATTGGTCTGTAGTTGGGGGGGGGGGGCTGGAGGTGGCACTGCCTCCCTGGCCCGCCCCTCTACACATTCTGTTTGTGGCACACTATTACCCTTGGGTATCCCTTCCTCCGTGTTCAACCCCTCCCCCCCCCTCTTCTCCCTTTGGGTATACCTGCTCTCTTACACTGAGCAATACTCATGAGGGTATACCACTACACTGTCCTCATTCCCCTTTGTATTATACCTTTACTCTGGGCGAGCCTCTGGGAATCTTAAGGGGGGTATATTTTCCATCACGAGCACCGTCTTGGTTATAGTGTGATGCAGAATGGTGCCGGCGTGTGCCCAAACGTGCCTGCAGGGTTGAGCGCAAGCTCCCGAGCCCCGCCAGCACCAGCTGCACGTTGGGCCTGCCAACTATCCTGTTTGTGTCATACTTCTTTTGAAACTACTGTGAAACTACTTTGTTCTCTCTACTACCAGTTGACTTCATGTTGAAAGTTCCAGGGATCATTGTTCTCGAGGGGCCGGTCTCTAACTAGGCCTCATTGTTGGTAACGTGCATCTAACAACCTGGTAACAGCCAGACTGAGACCGGTCCCTCTTGGCGCCCCTTGAGCGGCCTGGTGGCCGCTTCAAGCAACAGCCTGGTGGGTCAAGTTATCACAAGGCAGGGCCGGGCGTGAGGAATAGAACTCTCAAAACCCTTTCCAGGATACTCCAGGTAACCAGAAGCGTCAGAACCCTAGGCACCCACCTATCCACCGATAATCATTAGGCACTTGATACGTCAATATTGCGGCGGTTGTCATTTCCCTACACCACAGCAATTTTTACGTTCGGGGACAATAGCGTCAAAAATGGAGTATGGGGAAGGAGAGATTGCTATATAAGGGATTACCACCACTGGCGCGGCACTATGAACTACTTGTGGGTGTGATAACTTGTGTAGTGACTGAATGCGACAAGCCTACACCACTAGCGGGACAATACAGCGACTTGTGGGCTCGAGCAACACCGTACTGTAGGAGGGTGTAGTAAGATGACCCAGTGTGTGCGCGCGCGCCTACAAGCAGCCGTCGCAGCAACAGCAACAGCGCCTGGGGCCAGTCGAACGCCTGCCTCCCAGCGCACACCAGGACCGCACGTTGGCGCCCGCGCTGTTTTGCGCCCGCCTGGCGCCCTGCTCCATCTCTCTCTCCACACTTGTCCATCCCACTCGCATCCCTCGCTCGTGAAATGTCGCGTTACAGTCGCCATTGGAATGTTTTTGTCTTGAAAATTGTGATGCAGTGAACTAGATCATTGGCATTCCAAGTTGTAATTAGTCTATTAATACGACTCAAGATTCAGTTAATAGTGTAAATGGTTCACAGGTTTAGTTATGCGAGTTGATGATTGGCAAGTTCAGCGAGTGAACATGTTCAAGAACAGTAGTGGAAGATATCATTGAGACGAGTGATGAAACAAGGAGGAATATGTTTGGTTGTAAAATGGTGTAGTGTTGAGTAGTTTGGCACGATGTTCTGATAGTGTTCAGTGTTCACGCTCCACTACCCTCACGTGTTCAAGGTTCACACTCAACCACCCTCACGTGTTCAAGGTTCACACTCAACTACCCTCACGTGCGTGCGTGCGCGTGCAGGCCTGTGGTACCCCACCCCAGGAAGAGATGAATCGTAAAATTTCGATAATATACATGACTTATTTTTAAATAAAAACCAATATGTAATAAATGTGGACATGTTTGTGGTGGGCGTAGCGAGGTTACACACCTGACGACGGGAGATTGATGACGGGTGACTTCCGGCGAGGAATTGTGGTAGTAGTGGTGGTGGTGGTGTGAGTGGCTCCTGCCTCCCAGCCACACTGTCCAGGCCGGGAAGGTTCGATTCCCCGATATAATCTGTTATGATACGTTCATATTTTTCATTCAACTGCAACAGGAAAGCCAAAACCCCCGAATGGAGGAAGGTCCCGTGGTACTATTGGACCGCAGGGTTCAGCCTTAGAGGTTAGGAGACACTTAGTTTGTCTTCTATCCATTTGCCAGAAGAACCCTCACAATGCTACTCTCGGCTGGCCTCCGGTCCCGGGAAGTACACAGTCTCGCCCCACCAGGTGAAGGTGTCAAAAATATTGACCAGACCACACACTAGAAGGTGAAGGGACGACGACATTTCAATCCGTCCTGGACCATTCTCAAGACAATCGACTTAAGACTGGTCCAGGACGGACCGAAACGTCGTCGTCCCTTCACTTTCTAGTGTGTGGTCTAGTCAACATACTTTAGCCACGTTATTGTGACTCCTCGCCTGTCAAGAAATAATCAGCGAGAAGCGCAAGAAGTTACTCTGTGTTACTTTTTGTAGAGTAGGAATCTACTCACAACTTTTTCCCATGATAATAACAAATATCGTTTTGACAGGCCAACTGTGGACGGGTTGACGGGCCAACGCGGTGAAGGGAGTCGTTAATTTGAACTCGTTTAACCTAGCTTTGTTTAGCGGTCTTGGGTTCGTTAAAGACCAACATTTCAACTGGTAACGAATCGGTATCATTTGGCCTCCTGATTTAAATATGTATTTGACAGGTGTAACACGTCAAACCAAATGAACAGCCGTGAGTGTTGTGATTCTTAAGTCGTAATGAAATTTAGTGTTGAATCATGAGCAAAATTTGGGTGGAATGGATGAGTGTGTGCGTGGGTGGGAGGGCGCAGCCTGTGGGTTAGCGGGCTGAACTTGCGAGCTGCAGGGCGGTGTTTGTGGGCAGGAGCGCCGAGCTCGCTGGCGGGAGCGCCGAGCTCGCTGGCGGGAGCGCCGAGCTCGCTGGCGGGAGCGCCGAGCTCGCTGGCGGGAGCGCCGAGCTCGCTGGCGGGAGCGCCGAGCTCGCTGGCGGGAGCGCCGAGCTCGCTGGCGGGAACGCCGAGCTCGCTGGCGGGAACGCCGAGCTCGCGGGCGGGAACGCCGAGCTCGCGGGCGGGAACGCCGAGCTCGCGGGCGGGAGCGCCGAGCTCGCGGGCGGGAACGCCGAGCTCTCGGGCGGGAACGCCCAGCTCTCGGGCGGGACCTAGGTACGAGGACTCTACATTGCGATCACTTGACAACGAAACATGTGAGAAACGTTCAGGTATATATGGGCGTTGACGGAGATGCATGGATAGACAGCTGAGAAAACATCGTGGGCGGGGAGCTGGACCAACAACCAAAGAATGGCTACGAATTTAAACAAAGAGATAGATAATAAGAAAGAAAAAGAAAAACCTCGGTGTTCCAATATTTAAGAGAACGGGCAAGAGGCCTTAAATATCGGATCATTATTTTGACACGCATTTCCTGTAAGGCTCTGGAGAACGAGGCCAAGAAGTGGGGTTGTGGAATATCTTAAGATGATACAAGAAACTTGAGAGGCGTCGCAGATTTAAAGCGGTCACCAGGAAACTACCAGCCCTGATAGACTGACGACAGGGTTGCCATGGACCCGATAGACCGACGACAGGGTTGCCATGGACCCGATAGACCGACGACAGGGTTGCCATGGACCCGATAGACTGACGACAGGGTTGCCATGGACCCGATAGACCGACGACAGGGTTGCCATGGACCCGATGGACTGACGACAGGGTTGCCATGAACCCGATAGACCGACGACAGGGTTGCCATGGACCCGATAGACCGACGACAGGGTTGCCATGGACCCGATAGACCGACGACAGGGTTGCCATGGACCCGATAGACCGACGACAGGGTTGCCATGGACGCGATAGACCTACGACAGGGTTGCCATGGACCCGATAGACCGACGACAGGGTTGCCATGGACCTGATAGACGTCGACGACAGGGTTGCCATGGACCCGATAGACGTTGACGACAGGGTTGCCATGGACCCGATAGACGTTGACGGCAGGGTTGCCATGGACCCGATAGACTTGACGGCAGGGTTGCCATGCAATAATATGGGAAACACAGTAACAGAAATCTCTTGTTTAACCCGGTAATCTACTTGGCAAGGAGAAACGCCTCTTGCCTACTTTGAAGGGTCTGGCAAGTCTAAAAACGGGTTGCAAAGAAGACTCGCGTAACACCCCCCCCCTTCCACCCCCCTCATTCCATCCGGCTTACACTCTGGGTTAGAAACACTTCAGGGGTATCACTGTATAAGGTCAGAGTGCCGTGAGCACACTGTAAACATCAGAGGTCCAGGATGTTGCCAGTAGCTGTGAGGTCGCTGGCTCACTACGACAGCCAGTACGGACACTACGACAGCTTCTACGTCTACTACTGAGGTAGTAGAGAGAGGCGGGTGTCGTAGCAACGGCGCGAGAGGGTCAGGGGATGGGGGTTTGATAGACCAGGCGAGAAGTGACTTGTAGTGGGCGGGAGCGTTTTAGACAAATGACGATCGTCGTGGCCACGAAAGGAATCATCATTTGTAGATAGCCATATGTGTGTGTGTGCGCGGTGTGAGGCAGGCGCTGGTGTGCGTGCTGGCGGCCCCCCTTGTATGTTTTCCGTCACCAGGCTGAGCACTGATGAGTGACGCCAGTGTGTGACGGCCTGCGTCACATTGGTGTCACGCGGAATGCATCAGTAGCGTGATGCATCACGCTATTGTGATTTGTGTGTGTCATAAATGAGAATTGATTGAGTGACTCAATTGTGACGAGGAGAGTCTTAATTAAGGTAGACTGGAATACCATAACACTTAGTATTGTAATTGTTTATAAAGTGTGCAGATAAATTGTAAAAGCAAATGCCCAACATTCACCGAGGATTGATTAAGACCTTTTGTGCCTCGGTAATATTATTGGGCGACCGGTGGCTGAGCGGACAGAACACTGGACGCGTGATCCTGTGGTCCCGGGTTCTATCTCGGGCGCCGGCGAGAAACAATGGGCAGAGTTTCTTTCACCCTATGCCCCTGTTACCTAGCAGTAAAATAGGTACCTGGGCGTTAGTCAGCTGTCACGGGCTGCTTCCTGGGGGTAGAGGCCTGGTCGAGGACCGGGCCGCGGGGACACTAAGCCTCGAAATCATCTCAAGATAACCTGACCGCTCACAGGATGAGTGTAGGGTTGCACAATACACACTCGGCCAACAATCAAGGTGGAAGCTGGAAACGCATGCGTGTCGAAGAAAACATTGGGAGCCTGTGATCAAGGAGTAGAATGCGGTGTAGAATGTCTTGGACGCCACCACCTCCATCAGCAACTTGTAATACCACATGAGCATCAGAGAATCACAAGCAGGGCGAGGCGCGGGAACCCGCAGATATCTTTATCCAGTTCACAGTTCTTGTGTCCTGTGGGAGTTACTACACTTCTCTCTCTCCCCCCCCCCCTCTCTCTCATGTATGTTCTCAACTGTTGTTATAGATTCAGCTACTCGGAACAAGTTCCAAGTAGCACGGGCTATGGTGAGCCCGTAACTTACCTGGCACAGGAGCGGGGCAAGAAGCACGGGCTATGCATAGCCTCGTGGACGGGAGATGTCTCCCATATGTGTTCTCAACTAGATGCACTCGCCTTTATGGCCTGGCATTAGCTCCCAGGCCCGTCGCTTTTCTGGCTGCTGGTCAGGTGAAGCAGTAGCTGTCATTCTTCCCATTTTGTGTGGCGTTTCCTGTTGAGGCTACTGGTCATGCGTTCCCGTTTCGATCTCCTCTCGAAGTCCGTTCTGTTGTGACTCCTACGCCGAAGGGTTTTTGTTCTGTTGTCTCCGGCTCGTCTGTGAGGCTGCCGCTCATATTCACTGTCACACAGGACAGTGAGGCTGCCGCTCATATTCACTGCCACACAGGACAGTGAGGGTGCCGCTCGTATTCACTGTCACACAGGACAGTGAGGCTGCTGTTCAAATTCTTCTTCATTCAAGGAGCAACCGTGTGGGTGGACGGGGAGGAACCATCACGTGTGTGGGTGGGCTGGGAGGGGGTGGGGCGGTCACGGGTGAGCGTGCAAGCGATGATGGAGTAACGGTGGAGAGTCGCGTGCGGCAATATAAGTGTTGGCCGCAAGCAGTGTGTTAAGTGCTGGGGTGGGGGGCGTGTGTGTGTGGTGGTGCGGGTGGCAGTAATGGCGGCCACGCGAGCTGCGGCTATAACACATCTGTGTCGATCTCGGTACATCACCTCCACGCTCATGTAGATGCCGAGATGTGCACCTGTGTGTCTTGTGATGTGTGAGGCTCTCGGGTGTGTCGTGATGTGTGTGTGTGTAGTGTGTTGTGGTGGGTCTCGGGTGTGTTGGGATGTGTGTAGTGTAGTGGTGGGTCTCGGGTGTGTTGGGATGTGTGTGCAGCTGATGTTATTGTTCACCTGGTGTTATGTGCGTGTAGCATGCTTACATGGGTGTGTGTGTGTGTGTTTGTGCGTGTATTTGGTGTATGGTGTCTCCTAGTCTCGATTTATTCAACTTGCTAGTGTGGATTGATTACCCTTGCTGATCTTCATATAAATGGTGCTTATATTTCGTGTTTGTACATGTCGGCGAAGTATTTTGAGAGAGCAGCTCTCGTTAACATCTTGCGGGAACGCGAACTAGACACCTTCACCTCTTTCCTCACCCGCTACTACCTCTTACAAAAACAAAATTACAACGACAGTCATTTTCGCCATGTCTGTTGGTGTTTTTGTTTTCCCGCGAAAGATGAAATTTTGTAGAGTGGAAAGAGAGCGGGAAAGTAAGCCTGGATACGGGCCAGCGGCGCCTCGACATGATGTTCAGCTTCTGGGAACAAGAGGTTGCAAGTAGCACGGGCTATAGTGAGCCCGTAGTGGACTTACCTGGCACAGGAGCGGGGCAAGTAGCACGGGCTATGGTGAGCCCGTAGTGGACTTACCTAGCACAGGAGCGGGGCAAGTAGCACGGGCTATGGTGAGCCCGTAGTGGACTTACCTAGCACAGGAGCGGGGCTGCGACTTGGAGCCTGTCACATACAGTAAGCTATGTAAGCCAACGATGGCACTGGAGCGCTTGTTTGGTTTTGACTTAAGGCGCCACGTGTTCAGTCCCTGTACTCACCTAGTTGTGTTTGCGAGGGTTGAGCTCTGGCTCTTTGGTTCCGCCTCTCAATTGTCAGTCAACTGGTGTACAGGTTTCTGAGCCTGCTGGGCTCTATCATATCTACATTTGAAACTGTGTATGGAGTCTGTCTCCACCACACCACTGCCTAGTGCATTCCATCTGTTGACTACTCTGATACTGAAAAAATGGTTTCTAACGTCTCTGTGGCTCATTTGCGTACTCAGTTTCCACCTGTGTTCCCTGTTCGTGTTCCACCCGTGTTAAACAGTTTATCTTTACCTGTGTGTGTGTGGGGGGGGGGGGTCCTTGCGTGACCATGTATCATAACTCGTAATTTTCACAGTGGAGGTGTGTGTGTACAATGTACACTCTTGGATGGCATTACCGCCAGGCCTGGTGAATGGACGAACATCAGTCATAAATAGCGGCGTTTACCTACTCCAGGGCGCAATTTTAAATAATACTCGTGGGTGACTGTTCGCCTTGCTATGTGGACCGTAGTGGGAGGCAAGACCGTCGTGGTCGTCGGTCTAGTTCGCCAGTTAATACAGACTGTCGCACCCACAAGAACAAGCGGGTTATCTTCTTGAGTTTGAACTTGGGGTTGAGCCGTTGCCCTGCAGTCTCAAATGGTCTTGAATCTACTTTTTTCAGGTTTAATGCAAATAATCATTTTTGTCGGGAACAGAAAGCCTGTGTGGGTGTATATGTATACTTAGGCTTGTATCGAGGTCCCCTCGCTCCCTCCCCAAGTCGAACTGTAGTTCTCGTCCTCCAGAACAAGAAATCTACATTTTAAACCTCGTCCCACATGCCCGGAACAACAACATGAAATGGTGACTACGTTTTTTGTTATTTTATACAGAGAATGTGTTCGGTGCGTCCAGTATAATTATACAAGTATAATCATATAACGTCCAGTACAACCGTGCAACTACAGCTGTGCAACCGTGCAACTACGGTTATGGTGACTTAGAATTACTTGTCTCATAGGCTAGAGTAGTTAGGAAGCGAGTATTACTAAAGAGGAGTCACAATAACGTGGCTGAAGTATGTTGACCAGACCACACACTAGAAAGTGAAGGGACGACGACGACGTTTCGCTCCGTCCTGGACAATCGACTTGAGAATGGTCCAGGACGGACCGAAACGTCGTCTTCCCTTCACCTTCTAGTGTGTGGTCTGGTCAACAAGAGGAGTGCGGTTGCTTGTGAAGTTCTCACCGCCAAGAATGTTGTGGCCGGCGTGAATCGACATCTAAACTTCTCGGAAATGTGTGTGTGTGTGTGTGGTGTAATGTTGGAGAGGCGGTGTTGAGGCAGAGAGCTTCGTAACTGTCGCGTGGTGTTCAGCGTCGGTTGTCGCCGGGGGAGGGAGGGTGTTGTTTGTGGTGGCGGGTCCCTGCCGCTGTCCTCCTTCGTATAGGTGAAGACCATCCAGGCCACGGGGTAGTCCTCCAGGCCACGGGGTAGTCCTCCAGGCCACGGGGTGGTCCTCCAGGCCACGGGGTGGTCCTCCAGGCCACGGGGTGGTCCTCCAGGCCACGGGGTAGTCCTCCAGGCCACGGGGGTGGTCCTCCAGGCCACGGGGTGGTCCTCCAGGCCACGGGGTGGTCCTCCAGGCCACGGGGGTGGTCCTCCAGGCCACGGGGTAGTCCTCCAGGCCACGGGGGTGGTCCTCCAGGCCACGGGGTAGTCCTCCAGGCCACGGGGTGGTCCTCCAGGCCACGGGGTGGTCCTCCAGGCCACGGGGTGGTCCTCCAGGCCACGGGGTGGTCCTCCAGGCCACGGGGGTGGTCCTCCAGGCCACGTGGTGGTCCTCGAGGCCACGGGGGTGGTCCTCGAGGCCACGGGGGTGGTCCTCGAGGCCACGGGGGTGGTCCTCGAGGCCACGGGGGTGGTCCTCGAGGCCACGGGGGTGGTCCTCGAGGCCACGGGGGTGGTCCTCGAGGCCACGGGGGTGGTCCTCGAGGCCACGGGGGTGGTCCTCGAGGCCACGGGGGTGGTCCTCGAGGCCACGGGGGTGGTCCTCGAGGCCACGGGGGTGGTCCTCGAGGCCACGGGGGTGGTCCTCGAGGCCACGGGGGTGGTCCTCGAGGCCTCGGGGGTGGTCCTCGAGGCCACGGGGGTGGTCCTCGAGGCCACGGGTTGTCCTCCAGGCTTCGGGGGTGGTCCTCCAGGCCACGGGGGTGGTCCTCCAGGCCACGGGGGTGGTCCTCCAGGCTTCGGGGGTGGTCCTCCAGGCTACGGGGGTGGTCCTCCAGGCTTCGGGGTGGTCCTCCAGGCTACGAGGGTGGTCCTTCAGGCCACGGGGGTGGTCCTCGAGGCCACGGGGGTGGTCCTCGAGGCCACGGGGGTGGTCCTCGAGGCCACGGGGGTGGTCCTCGAGGCCACGGGGGTGGTCCTCGAGGCCACGGGGGTGGTCCTCGAGGCCACGGGGGTGGTCCTCGAGGCCACGGGGGTGGTCCTCGAGGCCACGGGGTGGTCCTCCAGGCTACGGGGGTGGTCCTCCAGGCTTCGGGGGTGGTCCTCCAGGCCACGGGGGTGGTCCTCCAGGCCACGGGGGTGGTCCTCCAGGCCACGTGGTGGTTCTCGAGGCCACGGGGGGTGGTCCTCGAGGCCACGGGGGTGGTCCTCGAGGCCACGGGGGTGGTCCTCGAGGCCACGGGTGGTTGGTTCCTCCAGGATAAAGCACCAGGCAGGTGGTGTACAAGTGCTATACATTGATGTTGTCTCCGTTGGCCACAAGTTTCCATAGTGTGAGAAGCGTATATAATTGCTGGGTGCGTTGTGGACCGTCTCCCGCCGTCTGGCGTTCAGTGCTGGTTACCTGGCCATGATTTCGGGGCTCAACGTCCCCGCGGCCCGGTTCTCTCGTCACAAACTCGCTACACTGTGTTGTCTAACAGATCCCTAACTCTCCATGTAAGACAAGATACAGTGTATATAAAGTATGCTGGTTAGCATTGTATAAATGAATGACCACATCTGCTGTAGAAAGTAATTTAAAAAAACAAAACAAAATTGCTTATATACCGTTACCAATTCATCCACGTACCAAAACACACAACAATTCTACATGGTGGTGTTTCGTGAATCAGTTCCTAGTGTTGCTTTATCGCGTGGTATTGCACTGATTGTATTGTAGAAGGACGTGCATGGGCGTCGCGTGGAGTGGAGTGTGTTATCATCAGTGCTGTTGAAACATTGAGAGCTTCCTTTAGCGTTAATCTTGTGTTATCTTCCCTCTAGAGCCTCTAAACTGGCAGAAACGAAGTCTCTACATCAGGCACCTCGAATCATTATTGCAAAATAACAACAATTGTGTTTTTATAATGTAAGATCTCCGTGAAACCAGCTTGTGGACAAATTACAGAACTTTGATAAGAACAGTAGAGCTGGGATTCCTTGCATCGTTCAGCAGCATAAATGTAGGAGATACTAAATTATCTGGCGAGGGATGCTTACCGAAGTGTTCAAGTGGTGGTTGTCGGAGAAGGCGTGAGGTACGTCACAGGCCGGGGTGACATCTGACACAGGCCGGGGTGACACCAGTATCGTGGTGCAAGATACTGGTGATCCAGCTCCCGCCTTGGCTCCCCTACCGTCACCTTGTCTACCTCGTGTAATAGCAGAAACGAATCAGAATATCCCAAAGAGTTTGTGAAAATCGACCACCCTCGGTATCATATGAGGTTTTACAAGCCTGAGAACCTTTGTGTACGAACTTCAGTATTCTCTGCCACCAAAGGAACAATATCCCAATATTTGAGATATCAAAAAGCGGGTCACGAACTACGAACAAATATTCGTACGTGTGGAGATCTGGGTGGTGGTGGTGCGTCTGTCTGCCTGAGACCGGCTTGGGACCCTTCGAAGTGCGGTCCTTCAAGAATATGATCGTTGAGGCTCGCCGCTCCACCCGCCGGAGCCGCAGCCGCAACAGCCAGCGCTCCTCCCGCAGTCACCGCAGTGCGCGCCGCAAGAAGGTATGTAATTTTGTGCTGAAGGCAACATAAAGTTTGTGTTTTAAGGGCAAAGTATATTCAATTTCATGAACTAGAAATAGGATAAATGTTATCATTTACATTAAAAGAACTGGCCGTTTTTGAATTAGTTACTCATGTAATGCCACGGTTTGAGTTCACGTTTTCTATGACAAACACTTTGGGTTTGGGGGTTATTGTCTTATAATCCAGAGTCGGGTGCGAACCCCTTTGTCTCCTCTATGTAGCATTGCATCTCACTAGTTATCATGTCCTATTACTTCTTATTTACACGGTGTAGTTATCAGTATTGACCATGATAGTCACACTGGGACTAGACTCGTCACGCCATATTTGTCACGCTGTTGATTATTCACCTTCGTTTGAGAAATTTTGTGTTTTGAGAAGCATTAATATTTGGCATTAGTTTTACCCTAATAAATTACTGCGGGATTGACACAACAAGGTCGTCACGAAAGAGCTTTTTCAGCGTCAGAGTAGTTAGTAAATGGAACGCGCTAGGAAGTGATGTGGTGGAGGCTGACTCCATACACAGTTTCGTATGTAGATATGATAAGAGCCCCTTTATTGCCTGCATTTACTTCCTCACAGTCGACTTGAGAATGGTCCAGGACGGACCGAAACGTCGTCGTCTCTTCACCTTCTAGTGTGTGGTTTGGTCATCATGATAGAGCCCAGTAGGCTCAGGAATCTCTACATAAGTTGATGGACGGTTGGGAGGCGGGACCAAAGAGCCAAAGCTCAACCCCTGCAAGCACAACTAAAGTGAGTGCATGGAAAAGGTGTGCATTTGGTGTGTGTCATTCACTAATGTTGATGCCATCCTTTTTGATGTAAGGAGTAGAAAGTGCTGGATGGCTGGAACATGTAGCGCAAACTTCCATAGCACAAAGGGGCACAGATAACGTTGATATACACAGCGAAGGGAATCTGTATTCACCTAGTTGTGTTTGCGGGGGTTGAGCTCTGCTCTTTCGGCCCGCCTCTCAACTGTCAATCATCTGTTACTAACTACTTTTTTTGTGTGTGTTGTCAAGCTCTCGATGGAAGGTGGAGATGGGTGGCTGTGTGCTTCATCTTCAAGTGGTTAGGCATGTTGAGGGGGGGAGTGGGTAGCCTCACGCCCAAGGACTTGCCTTATATACATAGCATTATGGTATGTACTTGCATGCCACAGTTATTGGTCAGTACAGTGGTCAACATTGTGGTATTGTCATAACATGTGTGGTGGTAGTAACAATATTTGTCATAGTATGGATTCTAATAACAAGATTTCTTTAATACACACAGAAATCACAATAGGTGTATATATCAAATGAACAAATCCACAAGGTGATTGATAAAGATTAAGCCACCCAAGAGGTGGCACGGGCATGAATAGCCCGTAAATCCACAATGACCTTGTCGTTTGACCATGTGGTGGTACAGTGGACTAGAGCGCGTCTGGGAACACCCAGGGCAAAGGTTCGAATCCTCATCAAGGCTCTTGTGGATTTGTTCAATACTTTAAAGTGTGACTGAGGAACATGCTTCACCGTGGAGCTTGAGTGCGGCGGGACGAGGCTTCCAAATAGAGAAGTCATATGCAGGCGATGAGTCACAATAACGTGGCTAAAGTATCGACTTGAGAATGGTCCAGGACGGACCGAAACGTCGTCGTCGTCCCTTCACCTTCTAGTGTGTGGTCTGGTCTACAGAGAAGTCATATAATTTAAGTTTACTGTATTGGAGTCGGACTTAAAGCATAATGTCTTCACTTGAACTACTTAACATTTAACTGGGGGGGGGGAACACTGCTTTATACTAGGTATATTAGGTATACTCCTATACCTAACCATGCTCATATCGGCGTCAGCAATAGGCATTCATATATCGTTGTATATGAACGGCTAGGCTAATTGCCAGAGCGTAACCAAAATTCCCCCCCCATCCCCCCACCTTCATCCACCCCACCATCCTCCCCCCCCCATCCCCCCACCTTCCCCTCCCCACCCCCTCCCCCTCGTTCTTGTTTGAGCAACGTTCAGTGATTGCTGCGAGGCTTCCACTGCAGTACTAGTGTATAACGGTATTAATTTGCTCATATTTGACCTCTCAATTTTCAGCAAAATCTGTCCAAATATCTACACAAATTTATATTGACTCTGGGTTATTGGTTCTGCAGTGAGTGTGTTGACAGTTGAGTGGAGTGTGTAGGTGGCTGAGAGTGGCAAGCGGGGGAGGTGGCGTCGAGTGTATCCACTCTTGAGAGAGTGATGTTTATGCTAAACTTCAATTTCTAATTATTGTCATCTTTTGGAGATCCTAAATGTACTGGCATGCCATTAAGGAGAAGAGTGTTGAAATGTAATGAATATAGATGGATAGTAATGGACGGGTATGGTTAGAAGCCTCGCGTATTGTCAAAACAAAGGTTCTCCTGGTGACTGTTGAACACTTCAGACAAGACTGGCTCTCTTGGTGACTGTTGAACACTTGAGGCAAGACTGGTTCTCCTGGTGACTGTTGAACACTTCAGACAAGACTGGCTCTCCTGGTGACTGTTGAACACTTCAGACAAGACTGGTTCTCCTGGTGACTGTTGAACACTTCAGACAAGACTGGCTCTCCTGGTGACTGTTGAACACTTCAGACAAGACTGGCTCTCCTGGTGACTGTTGAACACTTCAGACAAGACTGGCTCTCCTGGTGACTGTTGAACACTTCAGGCAAGACTGGCTCTCCTGGTGACTGTTGAACACTTCAGACAAGACTGGCTCTCCTGGTGACTGTTGAACACTTCAGGCAAGACTGGCTCTCCCGGTGACTGTTGAACACTTCAGACAAGACTGGCTCTCCCGGTGACTGTTGAACACTTCAGACAAGACTGGCTCTCCTGGTGACTGTTGAACACTTCAGACAAGACTGGTTCTCCTGGTGACTGTTGAATACTTCAGACAAGACTGGCTCTCTTGGTGACTGTTGAACACTTCAGACAAGACTGGTTCTCCTGGTGACTGTTGAACACTTCAGACAAGACTGGCTCTCCTGGAGACTGTTGAACACTTCAGACAAGACTGGCTCTCCTGGTGACTGTTGAACACTTCAGACAAGACTGGCTCTCCTGGTGACTGTTGAACACTTCAGGCAAGACTGGTTCTCGTGGTGACTGTTGAACACTTCAGACAAGACTGGTTCTCGTGGTGACTGTTGAACACTTCTGGGATTAATGTTACAATGCTTCACTATACACCAGTAGTGCTACTGGTGTAGCCTAATCTAATAACCTAATCACGTGATTAGGTGATAACCTAATCACGTGATTAGGTGATAACCTAATCACGTTCTGAGAAAGTACAATTAAGGATACTTGACAAAAGATCCATGGCTAGTACTTCCAATCACTCCACTGGTCCACTCCACTGGTCCACTCCACTGGTCCACTCTACCGGTTCACTTTATCGGTCCACCGACAATATGAACATAGTTGCCGGGGCCGCCTGCTACCAGATAGATATTACCAGTTGGCTTACAACAAATGTCTTCAACAGATTGCCATAGTTTCCATAATAGATTACAATGGTTTATACTATTCCGGGCGAGTAGAAATGAGATATACAATTGATTACAGGGTTCCTACAGCCACTATCCCCCCCCATTATGCAAATACGCCACAATGTGCTTGCATTGCAGACACTAGCGAGGGTTGTGTGTGTGGCGGCAGTTTTAAAGCTACTGTTCTGAAACAATTTTTAACCATTACTTCAGTTCCAATAGATCCTGGATATCTCTGATTTAATATTACATTAAGAATATATTATGGATTAATCTACTTGCCTGAAATTCACGAATATTACTTCAGTATGGCAAAATAAATGTACACACACATGTGTGTATATATATATATATATATATATATATATATATATATATATATATATATATATTGGTAGCAGTCTTGTAAACATTTGTTGAATATGACCGAAAGGGTAAGATTAACGATTCTAACACGAATCTTCTCGATATTTCTTATGTTTTTCTTCACTGTCGAGGGTACTTGAAAAATTAACTCTACAAAGTTCATTTTCACACTTTATGGTCTGACGCCTAGAAGCGTTTTGCAAGACACATATTACATTTTCTTAGACAATTTTTACATTTGCTGTTTCATGCTTATATTCGTTTTTAGGTGAGATGACAGAACACGAATCAATGGTTAAAGACAATTTTACATTTAATTTTTATTTTTTGTGGGGGGGGGGTGAAGTGATAAAACACGAATCAATGGGAACATTGCATGTTGTATTGTATTGCTTCTGTGTTGGTTCAGGGTCTTGAAGTGGGTAGAATGTAATTGTGTTAGTTGGCTGCTGATTGCTGGCGTTGGCTTTTTGATGTGTTTGATGTCGAGTCTCCTGTGGCCGTTGTATCTGTCGATTATTTCTGTGTTGCTTGTTAAGATAAGTCTGGGTTTTGCTTGTTCAGATAAGTCCGGTTGTGTGAGGAGATTATATGCTCATTATTATGATTATATATGCGAACAAGCCTGAATGGTCCCCAAGCATATATGCAACTGAAAACTCACATCCCAGAAGTGACTCGAACCCATACTGTGCAGGAGCACTTTGCAACTGGTGTACAGGACCCCTTAACCACTCGACCATCACGACCGGACAAAAGATGATGGTAGCCGAGGCTACTTCCCCATCATCCCGCCAGCACTCTGATGGTAATCTTGGGTATGGTATTTTATCAAATCACCTCATTCTTTGGGGCACACGCGAGGAACACAAATGCGAACACAGCGGGCGTTTCCCCTCTGGATCGCCACACTGAGGTCCTGAAACTGGAAACTGGCAGCTCTTGAGTCAGTTTGTATATATATAGTTCTTGAACCAGTCTGGGCTCGGAGTAGAACAAATCCACAAGGACGTGACGAGGATTCGAACCTGCGTCCGGGAGCATCCCAGACACTGCCTTAATCGACGAGCTACGACAGGGTAAAAAGAGTGGACACCGAAGTTCTACTGAACTTACTGGATCCGTTTTGTTCCTCGGAGTAGAACTTCAGAAACCCTTGTCCAGGTATGGGTCTGTGGTGGTCTCAACTGGCCAGGAACCTAGCTTTTTTTTTGGGGGGGGGGAAAGTCACCTTTGCTCTTTTTAACAACGGTGTATTGCTGAATCACTGACTCCAGCAACCACAAGTTTCTTTGTTCCATAACATACATTATTCAACTCATTACTATATATCTACGGCTCACCATAGCCTGCTGCTTGGAGCTTCTTGTTAGCGAATCTTTAACCACAACAATTTATATGAATGCCATATGCAAATTGGCACATGGCATCATTTTTAATTAAGCAAAGTTTTCCCTCTGTTCTACTACAAAAGTGAATTAATATATTAGGCTTTGCCAGCATTATTATTCAAGCAACAGGCTTTAAAGCTTACAAAGGTCATTAGCAACATTATAGTCATGGCCGCAATGAGACAGACATTAATGTCTAGACTTGTGCCGCGGCGCACAGCTGTGAAAGGTTTATACTGACAGTTACAAGGAGTTGATCTCGTTCATAACTCACTTCAGAGAAGACTGGCTCACCTGGTGTCGACAATGGCAGGGATGAAATGGCTGTCCTTACTTTGAGGTTACCTTAAGGTGTTTCCGGCCTTATCGTCCCCGCGGCCCGGTCGTCGACCAGGCCTCATCGCTGGAGGAGACCTCGTCGACCAGGCCTCCTCGCTGGAGGAGACCTCCTCGTCGACCAGGCCTCCTCGCTCCTGGTCGTTGACCTGGCCCCGTCCTGGTGACAGGTTGGATGATGGTGACTGATAGGAGCTGCCTCGTGTAGCCCAATAGGCCTTTTGCAGGTCTAATGTGGTGACCTCTCTCCCTTGCTGACCTTTAGTGTTGGGGCCATTACTCTCGCTCTAACCCCCAGCCCCGACGGCCAGCTCGCAGCATATCCGGCTGGTGCGGAGATCCATTAAATCCCCCACACATCCGTTCTGGAGCCCCCCGTATAAGTTTGTGCGAGCCGGGACCTCCCTGTGTGTACACAGAACAGGTGGATAGAAGACCCAGGCGACGGAGGTCAAGAGGAGACGTCAAGCGGAGAGTTCGAAAAAGAGTTTCCAGTGGACAGGGAAGGGAGGTGACAGGGAAGGGAGGTAGACAGGGAAGGGAGTAGACAGGGAAGGGAAGTAGACAGGGAAGGGAAGGGAGTAGACAGGGAAGGGAGGTAGACAGGGAAGGGAGGTAGACAGGGAAGGGAGGAGACAGGAAGGGAGGTAAGGAAGGAGGTAGACAGGGAAGGGAGGTAGACAGGGAAGGGAGGTAGACAGGGAAGGAGGTAGACAGGGAAGGGAGGTAGACAGGGAAGGGAGGTAGACAGG
>WNGS01000009.1:6343128-6353821 GCA_020271785.1 Procambarus virginalis
CATGAATATTATTTATGAATTATTTGCACGTGGCAGCCATGATGACCGGTGCGCCGATCGAAGGAAGCAATTCCGTTCCAATTCAAACAAGACATTCGTCCCAATCTCCACCACACCACCCTTACCTCAAGGGCCCTGTGAAACGGCACACAACTGTGTCATGGCACAACTGTGTCATAGCACAACTGTGTCATGGCACAACTGTGTCATGGCACTCCGTGTGACATGACACTGCCAGGACACATGCCAGTGCCACACGGAGTGCCATGTGACACACACGGCAGTGTCATGTATCGACACCCTTGACGAGTCTATGAGAACACTATAGCACTCGTGAGAAAATAGTCACCTATAAAATAGGTGGTGCTCAGGGACGACTCCCCTATCCATCAGGCGCTTGAGGGTATTCAAATTCAAATGGTATACTAGGCTCAGAGCAACACAATATGTGGGACAATATGTAGGGCAATATGTAGGGGAATACGAGAGCCAGGGAACTCTCTCAGCCGGGCCCACTAATGTAGTTCGTTTTATTATAATGAAAAACCTCACAATTTTTTTTTTCAGCCAGATTTGTAGTACATAAATCCAACATTCAGCTGCCTGCACGGACAGTCTAGTAGATCAAGCAGCCAGGAAGCCTAGTTGAGAGTTTGAGTCCAAATGAATAAAAAAAACTCCTAAGAGCTCCCCTCCAAATAAACTCAACTTTTGTTCATTTCTCGTTCAAACTTCACTTTAGAAATGATGAATAAACTCCAAGAGACGACTATGCAAATTTCTGGAATAATTAAATTCTCAAATTCCATATAATGGGTTTCAGTGACACACGACTCTCTCCTTTGTTGATAATTAACCAATATATTATGATAATGTGTAATGTTTTTAACAATTACTGACCGACATATTGCACAGAAAAATTCTCCCTGCAGGTGACTAAAACCAATTAACTTGCTGACACAAACACGGTGCCGTGTTGATGAGGCTCGCGTGACATGACACTCTCATGCCTGTCATGTGTCAGCGCACATGACACCAGAGAGCGCCCTAACGGGTGCCAGCTTCCCAGAACACAGGCAAGCACATGCTCCCCCTTGATGGTAACACAGACTCTCGCTGGCTCTAACACAAATGCTCTAACACTGGCTCTAACAGATCTATGTAATCTCGGGGACCAAAATGGTCACCGAGTGCTGTCGGGAATTGGGTAAGGGTCACATGACTTCCAATTGTTTTTTGTACAGTCAGTGTGGCCTAGCGGTAACGGTACTGGACACGCCAAGAAGCATGAAGGGTTCGAATAGAGGGCAGAGGCTGTCTGGGTTCGAATCCTTCAGGGGAAAAGAGTTTTCTGTTGCATGTTAGCTTGGAGACCATTCATGCTATAATTAATATTATATATAATATATATATATAATATATATATATATATATATATATATATATATATATATATATATAACTAGTGGGTGAGAGAGGCGGCCAACAGCACAAACAACAGAACTTAATTACACAACTTAATTCAGCACAGGTCTAACGACTGGGCCAGAGAGTCGAAACCTGCTGTGTGCAGACACAATACCTTCCCCCCCCCCCACCACACGTTGCAATTTGCATCTTTTACCATACCTGCATTACGATTTCAAGGCAGAGCTTATATAGGCCTGTCTCGCTTAAGCATAGACCTATGTCGCTTAAGCATAGGTCTATACGTGTCTTAACACGTACGCCTCATTTTGCAGGTATGGTCCTTGACGAAGAAAATAAAAGCTACCGGGTATGTTGTTCAAGATTCAGCTACTGGAACAAATCGTTCCAAGTAGCACGGGCTATGGTGAGCCCGCAGTGGACTTACCTGGCACAGGAGCTGGGCTGTAACTTGTCCCGGCTACCTGGAAACATGGGAGGGGGGGGGGGCTCACAAATATCAGTTCTCTATGAGCTAGTTAGTGAGGCGAGTCGCCTGAGTTCATGCTTTTTAGTAGCGCGTATTTTGTACGTTGTGGCACACCAGGAGAGCGCGCGGACTGCTCGTGCTAACCCGTGCCCGCCAGACTGCCACACAGCTCGTTGCACCGCCAGCAATGTCTCGTATGCAACAACCCAGAGCCGCCAACACACAAGTTGCATAACTAATCTATGCTCATGCAACATGCAAATCTTTGAAGCTATACTGGACGTTCCTGTTAACAGCTCTCGTCGCAGGAATGTGTTTTCGCACCGGAATTTAACCAAGCTGCGGTTCATGCGTCAGGGCTGTGGTTCATGCGTCAGGGCTGTGGTTCATACGTCAAGGCTGTGGTTCATGCGTCATGGCTGTGGTTCATGCGTCAGGGCTGTGGTTCATGCGTCAAGGCTGTGGTTCATGCGTCAGGGCTGTGGTTCATACGTCAAGGCTGTTTCATGCGTCATGGCTGTGGTTCATGCGTCAGGGCTGTGGTTCATGCGTCAGGGCTGTGGTTCATGCGTCAAGGCTGTGGTTCATGCGTCATGGCTGTGGTTCATGCGTCAGGGCTGTGGTTCATACGTCAAGGCTGTGGTTCATGCGTTATGGATGTGGTTCATGCGTCAGGGCTGTGGTTCATGCGTCATGGCTGTGGTTCATGCGTCATGGCTGTGGTTCATGCGTCAAGGCTGTGGTTCATGCGTCATGGCTGTGGTTCATGCGTCAAGGCTGTGGTTCATGCGTCATGGCTGTGGTTCATGCGTCATGGCTGTGGTTCATGCGTCATGGCTGTGGTTCATGCGTCAAGGCTGTGGTTCATGCGTCATGGCTGTGGTGCATGCGTCATGGCTGTGGTTCATGCGTCAGGGCTGTGGTGCATGCGTCATGGCTGTGGTTCATGCGTCATGGCTGTGGTTCATGCGTCAGGGCTGTGGTTCATACGTCAAGGCTGTGGTTTCATGCGTCATGGCTGTGGTTCATGCGTCAGGGCTGTGGTTCATGCGTCAGGGCTGTGGTTCATGCGTCAGGGCTGTGGTTCATGCGTCAGGGCTGTGGTTCATGCGTCATGGCTGTGGTTCATGCGTCAAGGCTGTGGTTCATGCGTCATGGCTGTGGTTCATGCGTCATGGCTGTGGTCATGCGTCAGGGCTGTGGTTCATGCGTCATGGCTGTGGTTCATGCGTCATGGCTGTGGTTCATGCGTCAGGGCTGTGGTTCATGCGTCATGGCTGTGGTGCATGCGTCATGGCTGTGGTTCATGCGTCAGGGCTGTGGTGCATGCGTCATGGCTGTGGTTCATGCGTCATGGCTGTGGTTCATGCGTCAGGGCTGTGGTTCATACGTCAAGGCTGTGGTTCATGCGTCATGGCTGTGGTTCATGCGTCAGGGCTGTGGTTCATGCGTCAGGGCTGTGGTTCATGCGTCAGGGCTGTGGTTCATGCGTCAGGGCTGTGGTTCATGCGTCAGGGCTGTGGTTCATGCGTCATGGCTGTGGTTCATGCGTCAAGGCTGTGGTTCATGCGTCATGGCTGTGGTTCATGCGTCATGGCTGTGGTTCATGCGTCAGGGCTGTGGTTCATGCGTCATGGCTGTGGTTCATGCGTCATGGCTGTGGTTCATGCGTCAGGGCTGTGGTTCATGCGTCAGGGCTGTGGTTCACGCGTCAGGCTGCGAGCAACTAGTTGATCAGACCACCACCAACCAGGAGGTCTGGTCAAGAGACCGGGCCGCAGGACCGTTGGTCCCGGAATCGTCGAAAGTTAAGATAACCCATTAGGCGTTTCCTTATAATCTCACCCAAGTGATGTTCAAACAGTGTTCACCTCTACTCTTGACCGGGTCTTTCCTTCCATATCAGTCAGTACGTTTTTTAACATGTCTTACATATTTGAGATCTGACATTTATGTAGCTTCAATGCACACATATATTATCATACACTAATTAATACCCATAATTAATACACATACACGTGATTAGCACACATTAATCCGTCTGGTCTATTTCCAGAAGGTCCATTTTGAGTGCTTGGAGAATTTAGTAATTTTACCTGCTTGTTCCATGTCTACCTTCTTTTAACTGTTATACTTTCTTAACGAGCCAAAAGTGCTGAGCTTAGCATAATGTGTAGACGGGGTTGTGATCTCCCTGAGGCTTGAGCCAAGCAGGATTACTCTCATAAAATTTAAATTTGCAAAATGTTCACATAATGTGCTAGACAACAATTCTGCGAGGCAACCAAGAGGCAAGTTGACCCTTGAGCACCAGCGACGGTGAAGGGCGGCGGAATTACAACACTGGTCTTCTAAATAGTGCATGGGTTAATCAGGTTACTGTTTGGCCAGGGTAAAACCTTCCCCCTCTCCTGCATGGAGTGTAGGCGCTTCCACCTCAGCCTGCCAGCAGAGACAACACCAGGCAACGCCAGGCAACCACACGGTAGACATCTCCTGTCCACGGGCTAACCATAGCCCGTGCTTCTTGCGCCTCTCCTGTGCCAGGTAAGTTACTTGGAACTTGTTCCGAGTAGCTGAATCTATAACAACAACAACAACAACAGCCAGGCAACGCCAGGTAACGCCAGACAATGCCAGGCAACGGCAGGCAACGCCAGGCAACGCGGTGTGCACAATTATGGCGCCTGTGTCAAAGATCACACACAAACAATACAAGTTGAAAGCTCCGAGCTTGAGAAAGACAATCACTGTTCTCTGTAACCACCACACGGTCTACGAGCGGGAATGAGACGATACACAATTCGCCCCATTTACGAGTTTCCGAATCCTCGCAAATTCTGATACAATATACAGGAAGGCACATCACCATCCCCCCCCCCATCTGTATGGCTAATTTGTACACTATTAGAGTCGTACTCTGGAAGTTGAATTGAATATTAGAAGATTAACAGGGACGGCTCCGTCATAGGAGATGAAATCCGTGAAGAGTACCCGCTGCAAGCCCCGAAATCATCTCAAGGTAACCTCAAGGTAAGGTGGGTCCAGGCGGTTATCTTGAGGTTATCTTGAGATGATTTCGGGGCTTTTTACTGTCCCCGCGGCCCGGTCCTCGACCAGGCCTCCACCCCCAGGAAGCAGCCCGTGACAGCTGACTAACACCCAGGTACCTATTTTACTGCTAGGTAACAGGGGCATAGGGTGAAAAAACTCTGCCCATTGTTTCTCTCCGGCGCCCGGGATCGAACACGGGACCACAGGATCACAAGTCCAGTTTGCTGTCCGCTCGGCCGACCGGCTCCCACCTCACAGCTTCCCAAGACTACAAGCATTGGGCGGTACAATGACCCAGCTAATAACAATTAACTTGTGCATTAACCATATGGTTCTATGTGGTGGGGCAGGACTTGGGGCTCCCTGATAGTGCGGTCACAGATGGAGACGAGATCCAAATGAGTCAGTCACGTCACAAACATCTTTGTTCAATGTTAAGAGGTGTTAAGGAGTGAAATGACCTAGAGGTACAAGTCGGTGAACTAATCCAAATCATGTTTAGATGAAAATATTTGAAAACAAGTGAGTTCACTACATTAATCTAAGGACGTCCGGAGGCGGGGCCAGGAGCCTAGCTCGACCCTCACAAAGCACGGCTCTCATGCACGCACGCACCCACTACAACCTGGAGCTTCACACTGGTTAACTTGAGGTTACCTTTAGGTGATTTCGGGGCTCAGCGACCCCGTGGCCCGGTCGTCGACCAGGCCTCCTCGTTGCTGGACTGGTCAACCAGGCTGTTGGATGCGGCTGCTCGCAGCCTGACGTATGAGTCACAGCCTGGTTGATCAGGTATCCTTTGGAGGGGTTTGTCATGTTCTATCTTGAACCCTTTATGTAAAGTTACGCCCTTTATGTGTAGTGGAAGCGTGTTGAGCAGTCTCGGGCCTCTGATGTTGATAGAGTTCTCTCTCAGAGTACCTGTTGCACCTCTGCTCTTCAACGGGGGTATTCTGCACATCCTGCCATGCCTCCTGGTCTCATGTGCTGTTATTTCTGTGTGCAGGTTTGGGACCAGCCCCTCTACTATTTTCCACGTGTAAATTATTATGTATCTCCCCCGCCTGCGCTGAAGAGAATACAGATTTAGGCTCTTTAGTCGGTCTCAGTAGTTTAGATGTTTTACTGAGTGCATTCTAGCAGTAAAGGATCTCTGCACGCTCTCCAGGTCAGCAATTTCTCCAGCTTTGAAAGGGGCTGTCATTGTGCAGCAGTACTCCACTCTAGAGAGCACTAGGGTCTTGAAAAGTATCATCATCGGTATAGCATCTCTGGCGTGAAAGGTTCTTGTTATCCAACCTGTCATTATTCTTGCAGTTGTGAGCCACTGGGCCACATCCGCTACACTACCTTCACCAGCCCTCTGTCAGTAGTGCCACATGACTGCCATGGAGTAGTGCCACACAGCTACACATCGTGCCCACAGGTAGGCACTCTCCCAGGGCTGGTTTGAGAGTACTCCGCTATTCTCAGTCATCACAACACAATTGCCTATTCAAAAGACACGACTGCTTCCCCCTCATAACGCAAGGCTCCAGATATATATATATATATATCCTAATTCCACCTAAATATTTCTCTGGCCTTAACTAGACATGCGTGAGGGACGCAGCGAGGTTACCGCAGGAGCCCACACTGTCAAAAGCCAGGGACATCACCACTACATTTCCTGGTCTATAACCTTCAACTGAACGACAATCCCTCGATAGGTTGAAATTACTGCATCCGCTGACACACACAGACGAATACACTCCTTCGAATACACATCACAGCCTCTGAAAGCTACACAGCCGACCTTGACAATCGACGTGAGAATGATCCCGGACGGACCGAAACGTCGTCGTCCCTTCACCTTCTAGTGTGTGGTCTGGTCAACACAGACGAGTATACCCCCCCCCCCCCCGCCCCACGAGTATATATAACTGGCGGCAGACCAGCTATATATATGTGCACAATAGGTTATACAATCGTCAGCTCTTGATACTGGTAATGGCTCAAAAGGGCCACCACTTACGGGCTATTCATGCCCGTGCCACCTTTTGGGTGGCTTAATCTTCATCAATCAATCAATCAATTATACAATCATGGGGGTGAAGAGGAGGATCCAAAGGTCAGTGTTCAGAGCTAAGCTTAACAAGTATGAGACATGGTAATCCCAGCCAGAGGGAGGGGGGGGGGATATGGAGGACACCGTCAATGGGGTGTAAGTGACGAGATACGAAATGGCGGACCATTAAAATTGAATACGTGGGGCAAATAGGGGGTAGGAGTGGTGATGGGGAGCGGGGTTGCTCCACAGGGGCGGTGTGTGCCCACAGGGGGCAGTGTGTGCCCACAGGGGCAGTGTGTGCCCACAGGGGCGGTGTGTGCCCACAGGGGCGGTGTGTGCCCACAGGGGCAGTGTGTGCCCACAGGGGGCAGTGTATGCCCACAGGGAGCAGAGTGTACTCAGAAACCCTACCGTCGGCAGACCCGAGACCAGCCCACAGAGCTCTCTAGCCTTAACATATCCACTACACTGCACCCAGTACGTCCTGCCCTGCACTCACCAATCACCCGGAATGATTCAGGGCTGTCTAACAGCAGAATGTGAGTGCCAGCAACCAGTTAACAAGAGCTGCTATGTAGCCTTGAGGTAACAGGCAGTCCTCCCCACCATCCCCCCCCCACCCACTCACACCTACTCTAGTTGGAGATTTCACCGAGTGGCCTCAAAGTCACGTCCCACATCTCCGCCCAAGATTACGGGACTGCTGGCAATAACAGTCTGAAGACAATTCCCAGAGTAGTGTTTAATAAACTCTTTCCGTTTAGATCGTACAAAGGAAGGGTTCGGATCCCGTGTACGGTGGAGGAGGGCTAACGGGCATAACAACACAGTAACAGTAATAACAGTAGCAATAACAGTAATAACAAACGGGAGCGACAACAGTTACAGGCAGAAATAGTAAGGACTAAACAGTAATAACTTAGTAAAATGAAACACGTACAATACAAGATACATAACACGTACAATACAGGATACATACACGTACAATACAGGATACATAACGTGTACAATACAGAGTAAAATGCGTTCAGTATGAAGAATATAATGAGTATACGCTAGTATAATGAATACAAGCTCCAGTACGGGGAGAAGGGGAGAGGGGGGGGGGAACTGTGGTGAATGACATCACAACTAGCCAGAGACCGGGCCGCGGGGACGTTGATCCCCGGAACCACCAACAATAAACCTCGTCACCCGCAATATGAACAAGTTTAACAACTGGCGACATTCAGAACAACATCACATATGACCACACTAAACTAGAGCTTAAATACTGATGGAGAGACGATCCACCCGAGTGTGTGTGTGTGTGTGTGTGTGTGTGTGTGTGTGTGGTGTGTGTGTGTGTGTGTGTGTGTGTGTGTGTGTGTGTGTGTGTGTACTCACCTAGTTGTGTTTGCGGGGGGTTGAGCTCTGGCTCTTTGGTCCTGCCTCTCAACCGTCAATCAACTAGTGCATAGATTCCTGAGCCTATTGGGCTCTATCATATCTACACTTGAAACTGTGTATGGAGTCAGCTTCCACCACATTACTGCCTAATGCATTCCATTTGTCAACCACTATGACGCTAAAAAGTTCTTTCTAATATCTCTGTGGCTCATTTGGGCGCTCAGCTTCCACCTGTGTCCCTAGTGTGTGTGTGTGTGTGTGTGTGTGTGTGTGTGTGTGTGTGTGTGTGTGTGTGTTGACGTATGTTGCAGGAAGAAGGGACATGCTTGCAATCTCCTGCAATATCCCAGGAACTGCTCCACGTAAGTCACCTGCCGAAATAGACAATTCGACGCAAGTTCGATCCTATTGCATGGCTTCAATATTTCTCATAAGATGCCACCTGTTCTTGTCGTCGTGGGTCAATGGAGGGATTAACTAGTATAATATACAACATTATTACATATTTATGCCAGAATATACAACATTATTACATATTTATGCCAGAATATACAACATTATTACATATTTATGCCAGAATATACAACATTATTACATATTTATGCCAGAATATACAACATTATCACATATTTATGCCAGAATATACAACATTTTTCCCATTACCATTACCAATTGATGGTACCATTACCAAAATAATAATTAGAAGCCAGAATTTTTTATTTAAATAGAGAACAATAACTGCCACAAGTGCCACATGACCTGACTGAACGTACTCGGAGTTCAATCCCCGACCGTCCAAGTGGTTGGGCACCATTCCTTTCCCACCCGTCCCATCCCAAATCCTTATCCTGACCCTACTTCCCAGTGCTATATAGTCGTAATGGCCTGGCGCTTTCTCCTGGTAATTCAATTCCCTTCAAGACTCTTATACAGACAGTGTTACCAACAGGAGAATGCGCGGTACCATGTAATATCTCTATATTAATTACCCCCCCCCCTCGTTGTTCCAAGACACACCTGTCATTTCTCAGAGGAAGTATTTCTTGCTTGCTGTAGGAGAAATTGGTGGGCAAATACTCACTCATTTGAAGAAGAGGTCTTTGATTACTGTAAGAAACGCTAATTAACAGCAGTTACGCCACCGAAATCGCTCATTATGAAAGTTACAACAAAAAGTGAACCCCGTTAAAGAAAAAAAATTAGGCTAGGTGACAGGGCTATAAATTATTTTACATTCGTTACGTAATTTACGGGCTCGCCATAGCCCGTGCTACATGGACACTTCGTTCTGAGTAGCTAAATCTTTACCAACTACAACAACGTTACATAATGTGTGTTCTGGAGTCTAGCTATCGGAGGCAGGTCAAGCTTATAGGAAGGTTATCTTGAGGTTATCTTGAGATGATTTCGGGGCTTTTAGTGTCCCCGCGGCCCGGTCCTCGACCAGGCCTCCACCCCCAGGAAGCAGCCCGTGACAGCTGACCAACACCCAGGTACCTATTTTATTGCTAGGTAACAGGGGCATAGGGTGAAAGAAACTCTGCCCATTGTTTCTCGCCGGCGCCTGGGATCGAACCCAGGACCACAGGAGCACAAGTCTCGCGTGCTGTCCGCTCGGCCGACCGGCTCTCTACCAGAAGCCGGTCGGTCAGTTTAGGACCGGAAGACCTAAACTTTTTTTTTTAATATAAATGTCATAATGTTGACATTTATATTAAACAAAAAAGTTTACACAATTTTTCCTAATCTTGAGTAATTCGTTTAGGCCACATTGCTGCGAGAATGTCGTTCACGGCCACATAAATAGGTCTAAATTCCAGATTCGGAAAATCACATATCTTTCAGGATCTCTAACCCTGTCCATGGAGGACAGAAGAAAATATATATATGCTGATTAGCATTGTAAATGTGTGGCCACGTCTGTGGTAGAAAATAATAAAAAAAAACACTCAATATATTTTGTAATTAAAATTTTTAAGTACAACTACCTACTGGTATTTAAAGAATGAGGCACACTTTATTTTTAATTAAATCATGGTAAAAAAAATTTTTAAGTTCAAAGTGCCCTGTAGCAAGAGCAATGTTGCCTTGGTTTGATTAACCTTCCGTGCAATCTTTGCATTCTAGACAGGATGCTCATTTGCATTATATATTGCACATACCCAACCTGTTCTACTGATACTGAAATGCATAGAGCCACTCATAAAGGCACAGAAGAGTTCATGTTAATTTGTATTTATAGAGTGAACTCGACAGGTTCATACAAGGATCTCATGTGGGCCTGCGGGCCGCTTCCAAGCAAC
>WNGS01000009.1:6354821-6377460 GCA_020271785.1 Procambarus virginalis
GGGACTAAAGAGCCAGAGCTCAACCCCCACAAGCACAATTATGTGAGTAAAACACACACCGATCCCGGCGCTGGCGGAAACAAATGGGCAGGTTTCTTTCACCCTGATACTCCTGTTACCTAGCATTTAATAGGTACCTGGGAGTTAGACAGCGTCTACGAGCTGCTTCCCGGGAATGTGTGAGAAAATACATGTAGTAGATATGAGAAAATTAAGAGAGGAGTCAGTGCACTAGACAACCGACGGTTAGAAAGACGGGGTCCAAGAGCTAACAAAAAAATAGGGTTCGAAGGAGGGATCAACCGGGCTGTGGTGGATATGTGGGCCTGCGGTCCGCTCCAAGCAACAGCCTGGTGGACCAAGCTCTCACCAGTCAAACCAGGCCGGATTTGGGGAGTAGAACAACTCCCAGAACCCTATCAAGCAGGTATATGTGGGCCTGAGGGCCGCTCCAAGCAACAGCCTGTTGGACCAAGCTCTCACCAGTCAAGCCAGGCCTCAGGCCGGGCTTGGGGAGTAGAACAACTCCCAGAACCCTATCAAGCAGGTATATGTGGACCTGAGGGCCGCTCCAAGCAACAGCCTGGTGGACCAAGCTCTCACAAGTCAAGCCTGGCCTCAGGCCGGGCTTGGGGAGTAGAAGAACTCCTCCCAGAACCCATCAAGCAGTGTTAGCCCGATACAGGTGGAGGGAAGAGTGTCTGGGGTTACTTTTCAAGTGGCATCAAGGTGCGGAGGACTGGCCATATGTTTCCGTCCTCACGCACTGTTGAAATTACTATCCACGGCTCGCCCTCCTTGTTGTGGTGGTGCCTGAGGCAGCCCGTTGCCTGAGGACATTATAGCGCACACGTCTTGTTGGCTGGACCAGTGTTGCCTGGTGGTGGTGGTGGTTGGTGTTTGAGGCAACTGTTTTGTGTTGCCTGGTGGTGGTGGGTCATTTGTAAACAAACACGGTTAATTAGAATTGCAGCTCGTCTTCCTAATGACACTACAAGCTAAGAGGTGTCCTGCATCAGCTCATCTGAGGTAGGTATACACAAAATCCATTATTAATGAGCTTGCTGTCATGTTAGGTACAGGATGAGTCAGGATCCAACTGTGTACCGGAGAGTGAACATATTTCTCGCGTAGCAACGTGTTAAGTGAACATACCTTCTTGATACCTGCTTGATGGGGTTCTGGGAGTTCTACTCCCCGAGGCCAGGCTCGACTTGTGAGAGTTTGGTTCACCAGGCTGTTGCTTGGAGCGGCCCTCAGGCCCACATATACCTGCTTGATAGGGTTCTGGGAGTTGTTCTATTCCCCAAGCCCGGCCCGAGGCCAGGCTCGACTTGTGAGAGCTTGGTCCACCAGGCTGTTGCTTGGAGCGGCCCGCAGGCTCACATACCCACCACAGCCCGGCTGATCCGGAACTTCTCTTAGAAAACAGTCCAAGAGCTTTCGAACAGGTTCGAAAAATGGGTCAGCCTAGGAGTGAATGGTCGCTGATGGAGAAGCTACCCACAAAAAGTGGGAACATGATCCATACGTAAGTAATACTGCTGGGTATTGATGAAATAGAAACCGAATATTTAGGTTAAGCATTAATCTGACTAGAGACGATTCATAAAGGCTAGATTCGGAGAAGAGCCAAAGAGATTTCTACAATATAAGTGCAGTAAGCAGTTGAAACTAACAGAACTCCTGCGGGGTTCAGGAGCTGGAATTCGAACTGTTAAGCTTGTGCTAATCACAATAGGCGAGATCCGTTGTGTGTATAACACATGTTAGGCTGTTTTGATTCCAGTGAGTGAATAAGCATTTATACAACAGTGTATTCACCTAGTTGTGCTTGCAGGGGTTGAACTCCGCTCTTTCGGCCCGCCTCTCAACCGTCAATTAACTCTTTCTTCTACTACTATTTTTTTTCACACCACACACGCACTCCCCAGGAAGCAGCCCGTGACAGCTGTCTAACTCCCTGGTCCCTATTTACTGCTAGGTAACGGGGGCATCAGGGTGAAAGAAACTGCCCATTTTTGTTTCTCGCCGGCGCCGGGAATCGAACCCGGGCCACAGGAGTACGTGTCCAGCGTGCTATCCACACAGCCACTGGCGCCCTCGATGTGTGTGTGTGCCTTTATTTCAAGGGCGGGCAGTATTGGGGTTAATTACATAAGTGATGCGGCCAACCATCACTTCCCTCTGTGACTACAAACTTCTACGTACACTAACTACTATGGCCACCAGCTCTGCCCCACACACACACACAAGCCAGGATAATGGCGTCGTCTCCGTCAGCAACACCTGCCACAGAGGCAGGAGGTAGCAGGTAGCCCGGAGCATGGAACAAGTTAGGTAAGGAACATTACCACCTTTCCTGGACGTCCCTCACTGCCAGGACATCTGCACCCTGCGGCTCTGCCTTCTTCCTGTCTTGCTGAGTCCGAGGGACTCCCCCGGGTCCCGTCGGACTCACCTGGGACTCGGAGGGCTGTTAGCGTGACACGTGTGGACGGAAGAGATGGTGGCGTGAGGCGCTGAGGTAACGCGTTCACTCCCGTTGCTGTCGTCAGCTACCACTTCCGACTGTGCAGGCGCCTTGCACCACGACTTAAACATTTACCCTTCATTTCTTTGTTATGTACGGATGTGGCCTTAGGAATAGTGCGTTACCCAGTGTTGTGTTTGTGTGGACTGGGTGAGGGAGGTGTGTGCGTGTGTGTGTGTGTGTGTGTGTGTGTGTGTGTGTGTGTGTGTGTGTGTGTGTGTGTGTGTGTGGAGCGACAAGAGCGCCCGGAGCAGTAGTGCAGCACAAGCACTGTGAGCGTCACCGGACGTAATCCAACGAGTCCTGGGGGCTTCTGGCCACACACCTTCCCCGCCAGCCACTCCTTCCGCTCTCCCCCATGATCACCCCCTCCCCCATGTGCAACCCCCACCCCCAGGATCACCCCCCTTCACCCCCGCCGTCGCCAGCACGCACCTTCACTCTCACACAGGGAGCTCTTCCACTGAGAGCTCCAACGTGTTCCAGGATTACCGGAGCCGTTGTCTGCTTACCTGGATCACTGGCCGGATTTTTCTTTCAAGTATTTTCCGCGCCAACGTCTGCGAGTTCGGTGTTGAGGAAATGTTGCTGAAGTGTTTTGTTTAAAAGTGTGTGTTGCAGGTGTGTTTGTGGGGGGGATTGTCGGGGGAGAAGCAACACTGCTGGAAATGTTGTTGTTGAAGAGCAGGATGTGGGTTTAAAGTGTTGTTAGATGTGTGGTGTAATGTTGGAGTGTAGAGGTGTGTGTGCCACACCTGTGCCATACCGCGTGATGGTGGGGGGCGAGGACCCCACACACGTCTACTGTGACTGCTGCTGTCAGCTGTCGCACGACCCCCGGATAGTTAGGAGCCATTCCCCGCTCCCCTGGCTTGCCACCGACAACTCCTCCGACACCTCGAATGAGTCTTCGGGACCCCCATTGCCCGAGAGGGAACCCCCTAGAAGGGAGGCCGCCAGGAGGGAACCCACCGCCCTGCGGAACCCCCTATGCCCTACTCGGTCCCCCTTGCAGCGCCCTCTGTCTTGCCAGTGCGATGGCTGTAGCCGCGCCAACGAAGATGAAGAATCCATCTATGAGGAGGTTGGATTCGAGTTCTCCCAGAGCCTCGAACCAGGGCTGGAGGGCAGTTCTGTCCACACCTCGGCCGCCAGTAGGGAGGACTTCGCCCGGGCGCCACCTGGGGCGTTCCAGAGCGGCGTGTTCCCTGTGAAGCCGCCTCGGGCGGCGTCATACAACGGCGGTGGGGCGGGCGTGGGCGGCGTGCTGCGGTCACTGGGCGCCTGTGGGCGGCCGGCCTCGCCAGCCACAGAGGTTGAGACACTGTCCACATACACCCTAGACTTGGACTCCTATAAGGACTCACTTTATAACACCCAACACACCAAGTCTCGGACTAAGGTTAGTATTCAGACTTTTCCGTCTTTTGGAACCGGCTGGTGGCAAGATGTTATAAGACTGAAGTGAAGACTGAACTACAGGAAGTTCCAGGTAGACTGAATTACAAGTAGTTCCAGGTAGACTGAATTATAGGCAGTTCCAGGTAGACTGAATTATAGGCAGTTCCAGGTAGACTGAATTACAGGCAGTTTCAGGTAGACTGAATTAAAGGCAGTTGAGGCAGTACGGTGAATTTTAACTCGTGTTGAATGGTGGTTTATGTTTTAAATTTAGCTACTCGGGACTAAATTATCCATGTAGCACGGGCTATGGTGAGCCCGTAAGTGTGGGATGTGATACTGCTACCTGTTTTAAGTAGCTCAACAGTCTCCTGGCATCGACAGTGTGTGTGTGTGTGGGGGGGGGGTACGCGTTGAAGTACGATCACCAATAGCAATTGTTTGGCTGTGTTGTGTCGCCTCGTACAGTTAATGGACATTTGTTGAAGTATTACAACATATAACGTGACTATACATAACGTCTGGACTTGAGCGGTGCTGGTGGAGTCATATTGTTAGGGTGAGATGCCATAGGCACAATCACAGAACAATGTATAAACATCAGAGGTCCGCGATTGTTCAACATCCTCCCAGCGAGCATAAGAAATATTGCTGGAACAACCGTGGACATCTTCTAGAGGAAACTAGATGGTTTTCCTCAAGGAGTGCCGGACCAACCGGGCTGTGGTGGGTATGTGGGCCTGCGGGCCGCTCCAAGCAACAGCCTGGTGGACCAAGCTCTCACAAGTCAAGCCTGGCCTCGGGCCGGGCTTGGGGAGTAGAACTATTGCCAGAACTCCATCAAGCAGGTGGCCCACAGCGGTACTGGAGCTGACTCGGTCAGATATTGAGGCACCACAACACATCAGCCTTTATGTCGTAAGCTTAGCAAACTGTTGCGGCCAGTTACCTGCATCCTCCACTCAGTGAGGCATAGATGTACTCGTCTAGTTGTGCTTGCAGGGGTTGAGCTTCGGCTGTGTGGTCCCGCCTCTCAACTGTCAGACAAGTAACACATTTACACAAGTTGACAAAGCTGTGTGGCTGTACCACCACCATCACAGCCCCCCTCCTGTGGCAGGTAAGTCCACTACGGGCTCACCATAGCCCGTGCTACTTGAAACTTTTGTTCCCAGTAGCTGAATCTAAAACTACTAACTACCACTATCTAAAATTAACTACGAGGGGAGCCGGTCGGCCGAGCGGACAGCACACTGGACTTGAGATCCTGTGGTCCTGGGTTCGATCCCAGGCGCCGGCGAGAAACAATGGGCAGAGTTTCTTTCACCCTATGCCCCCCTGTTACCTAGCAGTAAAATAGGTACCTGGGTGTTAGTCAGCTGTCACGGGCTGCTTCCTGGGGGTGGAGGCCTGATCGAGGACCGGGCCGCGGGGACACTAAAGCCCCGAAATCATCTCAAGATAACCTCAAGATAACCACCACCCACACTTGCAGCTCTATCAGCAGCATAACGCTGCAAAGTCTCTGCTGCTCCTCATTGTCTGCTCTGACAATTAATGGTCCCTTCGGCATTATTAAAATTAAATGAAGATTCATTCTAAACAATTGAGACATTCTTCAATCCGCCCTACAGAGGATTGTAGGGAGGATTGAAAACTAAATCCCCACAGTGTGTGGCTTGGTTTTAATAGCAAACATTTTATGAAATTGAATGTTTCTTAATTCCTGATAACATTGTTAACTACATTCCCCCCCCCCTGGAAAGATGTGTAAGGGAAGGGGAACTATCAGGGGGAAATCGCCAAGCCACTGCGACTATATAGCACTGGGAAGGGTGTCAGGATAAGGATTTGGGATGGGATGGGGAGGGGGAGGGGGATGGAATAGTGCCCAACCTCTTGGACGGTCGGGGATTGAACGTTGATCTGCATGAAGCGAGACCGCCGCTCTACCGTCCAGCCCAAGTGGTTGCAGTCTCTCTCTACATCATTCGCCCAACAGGTTTAGCCATAGTTATAGTTTATATAATTTCCAGTGTTATAGCAGACCTATAACACTGAAACTATGATACCTGGTTGATGGGGTTCTGGGAGTTCTTCTACTCCCCAAGGCCGGCCCGAGGCTAGGCTTGACTTGTGAGAGTTTGGTCCACCAGGCTGTTGCTTGGAACGGCCCGCAGGCCCACATGAGATCCATGTATAGAACCTGTCGAGTCGTCTCTATAATTACAAATTAACTGAATTCTGTGCCTTTAATGATGGCTCTATGCATTTCAGTACAGNATGTAGGGCTTGTGGTCCAGTCATGTAGGGCTTGTGGTACAGTATAGAATGAATCCTTTCTTCATCCTCAGTTACGATACTGTTTCTGCTCTGCTAATTCTTACCTTTGTGGGTGTGGAGTAACTCGGTGTGGATCTTTGCTTCACATCTTTTTCAAATTGCCTCTCTGCTTATTTCTCACTTGGAGGTACTTATTCCTATCCCCCTTGATACGTCTCTCTGCTCTGCCCTTATCTTTTGATCTTGTTGTATGGTATGCCATCATGGTTTATAGATTTGCTTCCTGGCATCGTTTGGTTTTAACCATGGGATAATTCTCTGACGTTTCCTTGTCTATAAGGAAAGCCTTGACATTGTCAAAGCTTTCCTTATATTGATCTGTTGCCTTGACCTTGTCTATAACCTTTCCGTTATGTTGTCGTCTGAATTCTACGTAGCTTAGGATTACCAGCTCCAAGTGCCGGGTTATAATGAATAGGTGGACCCTGTGGACAGCTCCTAGCAACAACAGCCTTTTAGATCAAATTATCACAAGACACAGAGCAGCTCTGGAAACTGACCAGCTCAGCTCCTGGAACTTCCAGTTCTCCCTGATCAGGCCATTCCCCATTTTTTCTCTCTCTCTCTTACATTATACTATATTGTAGTCCCTAGGGAACATTGCATTTGTTATGACTCCTGGCAGTTTAATTTCGGCGAGTGCAATTACATCCGGGTTCTCGTCGTGTGTGTGTACTTACTGAACTCATTCGCGCCATTATCCCATGTGTGTTTGTACGGGATACATAACTCTTCCTTATGTGTATTCCTTTTCAGGCTCTTATTATTTGTTCTCCTCGGTGTGGAGAGCTGCTTGATTTGGGTAGGGTCTGGGTGGGAGAAGCATGGTAATGGGGTGATGGAGGGCCTGCGGGCCGCTCCAAGCAACAGCCTGGTGGGCCAAACTCTTACAAGTCAAGCTTGGCCTCGGGCCGGGCTTTGGGAGTAGAAGAACTCCCAGAACCACATCAACCAGGAGGCTATGGTTTAAATGGGTGGTTGGGGGAGAGGGGAGGGTACTGAATAGGGGCAGGGTATTTTTTTTCTACCACAGACGTGGCCACACATTTACAATGCTAACCAGCATATATACTTTTCTTCTGTCCTCCGTGGACAGGATTAGAGATGTGTTAAACATTAGTTCAAGGGTTAGGAAGGTTAGGTTAGGTTAGATTAGGAAGGTTAGGTTAGGAAGGTTAGGTAGGTAGGTTAGGTTAGGAAGGTACTGGAAGAGGGAACATTGTGAGTCCCGGTGATTCTGAGGTATTGGGCGAGGAGTGGAGGGGGGGGGGGAGGTGGGTCTGGGTTAAGGTTAGGGGGGGATTTTGAGAGGTGGTGATGTGGAGCGGAGGCTCTTTGGTCGAACTGGTTGGGCAGGGTGTGTATTAGGGGATGTATGCGGCCTGTGTGTGGGTTGGTTGTGGGGTATTGAGGTTTTAGGAGATGAGGTTCAATACCATTCCCTGCACCTTTGTTCTTGCATTCACAGCTCGAACTTCTTTATCATACATTCCTCAAGATGGTTACTTTTTCTTTTATATATATATATATATATATATATATATTATATATAATATATATATATATATATATATATATATATATATATATATATAAAATTTCTTACATTCTCGTACAGCCACCAGCACGCGTAGCGTTTCGGGCAGGTCCTAAGCCTAATATTCCACGGAATACGACCCGCCAAATTGTTTAACAACCAGGTACCCATTTACTGCTGGGTGACTAGAGGCTACAGTTAAGGCTCTGCGCCCAGTCAATCCTCCCCAGCCAGGATACGAACCCAGGACAAAGCGCTTGCGAAACACCAGGCGAGTGTCTTACCACTACGCCACGGGACTTTCTTGCAATCTGGTGCATATTGAAATAGAAGGTGAAGGACGACTCCGTCCTGGACCATTCTCAAGTCGATAATGAATCAACTTGAGAATGGTCCAGGACGGACCGAAACGTCGTCGTCCCTTCACCTTCTAGTGTGTGGTCTGGTCAACATACTTCAGCCACGTTATTGTGACTCATCGCCTGATATTGAAATACGTTCTCGCTAGGACTGTTGCATTGTTCATGAACAATTACCTAGAGAGAGAGAGAGAGCGAGAGAGAGAGAGAGAGAGAGAGAGAGAGAGAGAGAGCACACGGATATCTTCCAATTCTCGTGAGTGCCTGAAATAGGTGCAGAGCTCAGAGTAGCTCGTAGCGTTTGATCTGAAGTCACTGGTAGAGCGACCACCTCGCCTCTTGTCGATTCGGCGTTCGATCCCAAGGATCCAACTTCTTGGGCACCTTCTTTCACCTTGTCCTCGCTTTCCAGCTCCTTTTATGGGACTAATTATGCGGGTGTCACTGTACATGCAGACTGTCTACAGTGCTCATTACTTCACTGTACATGCGCGTTCAGTGCTCCTTATTTCACTGTATATACATGCTGTGCACAACGCTCAATATTTCAGTTGTTCCCTCCAATACAAGGTAACTATATTTTTTATTTGTTTCTAATGGTATTTTTCTAGATACAGTATATTGATGTTTTTTTGTCTTTGTTGCAGGTGAGTTTGTGAGGCTGTGAGGGCTGGTGACTCTGTGAGTACTGCATCTCTCTTGTGGGTAGCGTTACTGGTTGTGTGTGGCGTTACTGGTTGTGTGTAGCGTTACTGGGTCACCCTGTTGTGAGTGTAGCGTTACTGCTGTGAACAGCATAGGTGAGGCATTGTGATGGGATCCCTGGAATTTGAAGATTCGCCTAACCCATCCTATAATTGTTCTGGCTGCTGCCATACTGGCTTGGTTATGCTCCCTAAACGTTAGGTCAGATTGCAGATATGATTGCAGATGTGCAGATATGATTGCAGATGTGCTGATATGATTGCAGATGTGCAGATATGATTGCAGATGTGCAGATATGATTGCAGATGTGCAGATATGATTGCGGATGTGCTGATATGATTGCAGATGTGCAGATATGATTGCAGATGTGCAGATATGATTGCAGATGTGCAGATATGATTGCCTTGTTCCCTGTATTTTGTTTATGGGCTTCATATTTACTGGACCTAAGTACTGTACCTGGAATATATCAATGTTAAACATCATGTTATTATCAGCTGCCCAATCGAATACTGTAGTAATATCAGCTTGTATTTTTTTTTTTGTCTTCTACAAAAACGCAATTTTCACGCAGATTGTTGCGTCATCTGCAAAAGGTGACACAGAGCTGTGATTTGTATTTTGTATTATGAGCATCAGGAAAACCAGAGGAGCATAGACTGTCCCCTGAGGTACAGACCTTTTTTATTGATCGTGGGCTCGAATTGATTTGTTTCTCATTGCGTTCCCTTTGACTGAAAATGGGAATATACCTCGCCGAACTTTACCTTCTTATTGCTCATATTTTGTGGCCTACTATCACTCCATGGTCCCATGTATCAAAGGCCTTTGTGTAAAAGGCATTTTTTTTTTTTTTTTTTTTTTTTTTTTTTTTTTTTTTTTTTTTTTTTTTTTAATGTGTAAATGTGTTTTTCAATGTGTAAAAGGCATTGGTTGTGGCTGAATACCACATTCTATTTTCCTTCTGAATGTATGGGTGCTTCACAGTCTCACGGTCTAGTGGTGGTTCACACAGTCTAATGGTGGTTCACGGTGCAGGGGTTCACACAGTCTCTGAACCTCTGGATATTGTGGTGTGATGAAGGTCGTGTCAACGTTGGGTACAACCCAAGGCCGACTTTCCCTCCCTCCCTTCCCCCTCTGGCTTTTTTATCGAATTATATTCACACGAGCTTTTGTTTTGCGTCGTGCTGGCGGGTGTTTGCGGAAGCAATATGGGAGAGTTACCACGAAGCCGTGGCCCAGCGACGTGTAGCAAGGGGCGCCCACATTAACTAGATGAAGCAGGTCTATGGTCTTCTCCCACTCACACCCAGTTCGCGTCCTCCTTCCTCTCCTTTCTTTCTCTCCTTGCCTCCCCCTTTCTCTTCTCCTTTTCGCTACACAACCACGTCTGTAAATGGATTAGACATTTTTTTTTCTGGATGTGCTGCTGTAGAAGCCGTACAGAGGCAAGGTCAGTACCTGATCACCCGGAGGTCGACTCTGTGTGTGTGTGTGTGGTGTGTGTGTGTGTGTGTGTGTGTGTGTGTGTGTGTGTGTGTGTGTGCGTGCGTGCGTGCGTGCGTGCGTGCGTGTGTGTGTGTGGGGGACACGAGCAGTGTGCCTAATACAGTGACTAGAGTCGGTGCTGCTTCCTCGAGCAGGTAGAAAAAGTGCCGTGGTGTTCCACCGTTGGGGGGGGGGGAGACGGCGGGAAGGGTGTTGTATCCCCCTAGACAACGAGTGCTGGACGTGTCCCCATAAGATAGAGAGAGTGGTTGTAAATAGGAGCGGTGGTGGAGCGTCGGTACGAGGCCACTTTACCCGGCCTCCTCCTCCTCCTCCTCCTCCTGCTGCCTATATATGCCTTCCTTGATCTCTTTCCCCCGTACATCACGGCCACACCTGCAACGGCGTTCAAGGAACTAATATTATGCATGAAGCTCTTTGTTACCTGCAGATCTCTAGGGGCTTGTGTAGACCTTTGGGCGGGGTGCGGGGCTCGTATAGAACTTTGGGCGGGGTGCAGGGCTCGTATAGACCGTTGAGGGCTCGTTCAGACCTCTTGGGATCTCGTTCAGACCTCTTGGGATCTCGTTCAGACCTCTTGGGATCTCGTTCAGACCTCTTGGGATCTCGTTCAGACCTCTTGGGATCTCGTTCAGACCTCTTGGGATCTCGTTCAGACCTCTTGGGGGAGGGGGAGATGACATCCCAGCCTCCTGTTTAGATAGTACTGGCAGTAACTATGTGCACCAGCGTCCGTATATCGACGTAATGGAATGGAAAAATTACTGAACATTGGGAAAATCCGTAGGAGCCGTGATGAGGATTCGAACCTCTGCGGAGGGGTTTTCCCGCGCCCAGCACGTCGAAGCCTCACTACGGCTTCTACAGATTTTGTCTCTGATATATGACGTGTGTTGTATCGTTCAGTGCACAAAGTAATCACACTCGGTGCACAGAACGTATTATATTTGAAAGGTTTGTTCACACTAACATTTTTGGATTGTGCGATTGGGCCGGGATGAACAGCGTCCTTCCATTCTCTTCCCTGTCTGCTCAACGCTTTAATTGACAGATACTGATGGGTCTGTTAATTACCGTCAGTTGACGTCTGCGTCAATTTTAAACAGATATAAATGGAATGCATCAAGCCTTACGAATCATTGATGGAATGAACTAATGGCCGCGAGACTCTAACTGTAATGACGGAAAAGTTCGATTAAGGAAATCAGTATAAATTCACTATATTATTTTTCTAGTGTCTGTGGGACTTTAGGTTGTGGAAGGTTGCACGTAGAGAAGGTGCAACGAATTTTGCAACACGTCAGTAATGCAACACGTCAGACCTGTGATGAGATGCAGGCGATTGCATGCACCAAGTCATTAAGTTTAATGGGAACCACTTTGCCAGTTCCAAGCACCAGTCTACATCAAATGACCGTTGAAGCTAAACAACGGGGAAGTGAAATTGGGCTGAGTGAGTCCGTAGAATGTTGGGTGTGCTGGCGAGGCTGACTGTTAAAAAAATGACTGTTATCTTGAGGTTATCTTGAGATGATTTCGGGGCTTTTAGTGTCCCCGCGGCCCGGTCCTCGACCAGGTCTCCACCCCCAGGAAGCAGCCCGTGACAGCTGACTAACACCCAGGTACCTATTTTACTGCTAGGTAACAGGCTGTAGGCTGGTGAAGGAGACCAGCCTTCAGTGAGTAGGCCTGTGAATAGGCCTACACCACACGCTCAACCTTCCGGCCATTTCTGCGACGGCCCGCACTCTGAGAGAGTGCGGGCCGGAGGCTTGCAGGGTGGGCCAGAGTAACAGAACATGTTGCAATCTCGTCCTTCTCAGGAACACATTTCACCCATTTTGGACATGGCGCGTCTGTCATACAGAGTTCACAGCGACTTGCTTTATGTATGTGTGTGTGTGTGTGTGTGTGTGTGTGGTGTGTGTGTGTGTGTGTGTGTGTGTGTGTGTGTGTGTGTGTACTCGCTATTTGTGCTTGCGGGGGTTGAGCTTTGGCTCTTTGGTCCCACCTCTCAACTGTCAATCAACTGGTGTACAGGTGTGTGTGTGTGTGTGTGTATGTATTAACCCCTGGCTCGTGGTGTTTGCAAGGGGTGTTTTATGTGTGTATTATTACCCCTGGCTCTTAGTACTCTTTTGAAAGATATTTGAGTGATGCTCGATCTGTTGGTCTGTAATTTTTTCGTCGCTCCTCTCCCTCCCGTCGCTCCCTCCTCCCTCCCGTCTGCTTTATTCCCTCCTTGTGGCGTGGCGCCATCTCCGCTGCTGTGTCGGGGCTACCACATGTATCCTGGGGGCCCTGTCTCCATAAGATATTTATGGCCTCTTAGTTTTTTTTCTTTAGCAGTTCTTGATATATTTAGAATTCCAGGAATCAGAACCTGATGTAGTTCCCGATGTACATGCTGTCTATGGCTGATATGCAAGTCGCACTGATATACAAGTATGCCATAGTGTCGAGTTTTGCTCTGAAGATTGATGATAAAGATTAAGCCACCCAAGAGGTGGCACGGGTATGAATAGCCCGTAAGTGGTAAATAGTGGTACGCTCAGAAGAGCGTACTAATACTACACTCCTTCAAGGTGTGTCCGCTTATACTAATTGAGTACTGCTTTGGAATGCTACGCGTAGAAGGGAGTTGAGAGGCCTGGTCGAGGACCGGGCCCCGGGGACGTTGAGCCACGAAATCATCGCAAGGTAGGGGGGGTGGGGATTGGGTGCTCCAACGAACCAGAAGGCGCCGGTCGGCCGAGCGGACAGCACGCTGGACTTGTGATCTTGTGGTCCTGGGTTCGATCCCAGGCGCCGGCGAGAAACATTGGGCAGAGTTTCTTTCACCCTATGCCCCTGTTACCTAGCAGTAAAATAGGTACCTGGGTGTTAGTCAGCTGTCACGGGCTGCTTCCTGGGGGTGGAGGCCTGGTCGAGGACCGGGCCGCGGGGACACTAAAAAGCCTCGTAATCATCTCAAGATAACCTCAAGATAACCCTGGTGCTACTAGCCGGAAGATAAGAGACAGACTAAAAGAAATAAATTATAATTCACATCTTGAAAATATTGATTGCTAATCTGCGCACGGAAATAATGCTTTACAAGATCACAAGACGTGACAGGATGTGCAACAATGGAAAGTTGGATGCAATAAGTACTCTTGAGAGAGAATTTTATAAAGTGATATGTGATAGCTGACAGCAAGGTTATCGCGGTGAATCACTGCTCACAAGAAGGCAGTGAACGTTCGAAAGTGTTCACAAGAAGGCAGTGAACGTTCGAAGGTGTCCACAAGAAGGCAGTGAACGTTCGAAGGTGTCCACAAGAAGGCAGTGAACGTTCGAAGGGTCCCACAGGAAGGCAGTGAACGTTTGAAGGTGTCCACAAGAAGGCAGTGAACGTTCGAAGGTGTCCACAAGAAGGCAGTGAACGTTCGAAGGTGTCCACAAGAAGGCAGTGAACGTTCGAAGGTGTCCACAAGAAGGCAGTGAACGTTCGAAGGGTCCCACAGGAATCCAGTGAACGTTTGAAGGTGTCCACAAGAAGGCAGTGAACGTTCGAAGGTGTCCACAAGAAGGCAGTGAACGTTCGAAGGTGTCCCACAAGAAGGCAGTGAACGTTCGAAGGTGTCCACAAGAAGGCAGTGAACGTTCGAAGGTGTCCACAAGAAGGCAGTGAACGTTCGAAGATGTCCACAAGAAGGCAGTGAACGTTCGAAGATGTCCACAAGAAGGCAGGAGACTGCAGCAAGTAGCACCACAAGAGTGAGCGGGGGTGTTCTGCCCGGCTTCCTGATCTAATGAGGGTCATTACTGATGACCCCGTGACCCCTGGACGCTGGTCCACCACACCGCCCGCCGGCTGGGGTAACCGCCCCCCTCTCCTCACCCCCCCCCCCCCCCGCGTGTGAGACCCCCTTCAGCCGTTCCCCGGGTGAATAACACATCTCCGTATCCGGACCTCTCCTTTAAACCCTCTCTCTCCCTCCTCTCGATTCCTTCACTCCTCACTGTCCCATATCCCCGCCAACCCCCCTCCTCGTAATCTGTGCCTCTCCCCCTCTCATCATCCCCCCTCTCTCTCCTCAACCCCCCCCCTCTCTCCTCATCCCCCCCTCTCTCCTCATCCCGCCCCTCTTCCTCTAACGCCATATTTTATTCCAAGTGATCCGTTCTTAAACTCTTTCTCCAGTGACCCGTTAACTATTGACAACTTGCATTTGGGGGACATGCACAACTATAAGAGTGTTTGTTTGTCCTCGAGGTTGGGGGCCGTCTCCCAGGCCCGTCTTTAATAAGTAGGAGTCGATCCTTTTGCGAAAACCAACGACTCCTTAAGACGGATATGTGACGGTAATTGGCCATAGTGTTTTTCCAACTTGCTTGGCGTCATTGCTATATGGTGGAGGGTGACCTTGAAGACGTCATGCGGTGGAGGAAGACCTCGAAGAAGTCATGCGGTGGAGGGTGACCTTGAAGAAGTCATGCGGTGGAGGGTGACCTTGAAGACGTCATGCTGTGGAGGGTGACCTTGAAGAGGTCATGCTGTGAGGGTGACCTTGAAGAAGTCATGCTGTGGAGGGTGACCTTGAAGAGGTCATGCTGTGAGGGTGACCTTGAAGAAGTCATGCTGTGGAGGGTGACCTTGAAGAGGTCATGCTGTGGAGGGTGACCTTGAAGTCATGCTGTGGATTTAACTTTAAAGACAGAGGGTTGTAGGGAGGGAGGGAGGGAGGTGGTGCCCAGCCATCCGGACTTGAAGACAGCGAGAAGGGGAAGGGAAGAAGAAGAAAGGAAAATATTAAAGATGAGTGTGAAGGAAAAGATAATACAATCCAGGGAGAGAGGAAAGGAAGACGAGCACTGTTAATGTTGGCTTCTTCCGGTGACCACTTATATTATTGTGTTCACCCCGGTTGTTGTGGTTGGCGCCTGGCGGTGGTGGTGGTCCTGCTTGGCCTTCCCTTACATCCCTCTCCCCCTCCCACGTCTGAATCCTTTCCCTCCTCCCCCTCCCACCTTCTCTCTGGACACTCCGGCCCCTAGCCACCCTCCATTTTTATACATGCTTGATGGGGTTCTGGGACATTGTTAAACATCATGTTATTTTCTGCTGCCCAGTCCAAAACTTTAATATCTGTTTGTATTTTTTAATGTCTTCAGCAGAGGTAATTTTCATGTTGATTTTTGTGTCATCTGCAAAGGATGATACGACAACCCGTCCTCTTAAAAATAACGTCACTTTTGGCTCGTATGCGCACTATGGCCAAATTTGGACGTAATTTGAAATGAAATCGACTCACAAAAGTGACGTACTGTTCCGTTTTCTGTTTGAGTCGTCCGGCGTACTCGGACAGCTTAGAAGAGGAACTTTCAATTAACTTTTTTCATAACGCTTTGAAACTTTATGAGAATTTCCTGCCCACATAACCTATCAGAGGACCCTTAACTTACTGTTGTTGAAAAAAAAAATCCCAAATTTATTTTCAATTTTTTTTCATTTTCAAATTACGTCCATATCCGGCCATACGGCCAAAAGCGACGTTCTTTTTAAGAGGACAGGTTGGATACGAAGCTGTGATTTGTTTTTTTGTCTACATGTGATAGAATTAGGAAAAGCATTAGTGCAAGGACTCTATCCTGAGGTACAGAGCCTTTAACTCTGCTTGGACTCGATTTTATATGGTTGACTGTTACTCTGTGTTCTGTTCGACAGAAAATTGAGTATCCAGCGTCCTACTTTACCAATTATTCTCATTGACCTCATTTTGTGTGCTATCACTCCATGGGCACATTTATGGAATGCCTTTGCGAAATCCGTGTATACCACATCTGCATTCTGTTTTTATTCTAATGCCTCAGTGATTTTGTCATAGTGGTCAAGTAGCTGTGAAAGGCATGATCTTCCAGCTCTAAATTCATGTTGGTCTGGATTGTAAAGGTCACTGGTCTCCATGGAAACTGGTGACCTGACTCCAGATCACTCTCTCAAATACTTTTATTATGTGGGTCGTTAGTGCAACTGGTCTATAATTCTTTGCCAATGCTTTGCTCCCTCTCTTGTGTAGAGGGAGCTATGTCTGCTGATTTCAGTGTATCTGGTATCTTCCCCCCGTGTCCAAGCTCATCCTTGGCCTCTCTCAAATGTGTGTTCGTGGCCCGGGGCGTCACTGCCGGCTGCATGCCTGTCTCCTGGCTAGATGTGTGTTCCCCTGGGTTGGCTGTAGTTAGAATTCGGGCTCGCGCCGAGGAAATTGTCGCATGGGGGGGGGGGGGAAGGGGGGGGTGACGGGGGTAACGTTTGAGAACCTCAAGGCTCTCTCTCTCTCACACATGCGCGCGCACTTGTGTGTAAGAGAGAGAGAGAGAGTGAGTGAGTGAGTGAGTGAGTGAGTGAGTGAGTGAGTGAGTGAGTGTGTGTGTCACACACACACGCGCACACCTGGAATCTGTACACCTGTTGATTGAGAGGCGGGACTAAAGAGCCAGAGCTCAACCCCCACAAGCACAATTATGTGAGTAAACACACACACCGGCGCTGGCGGAAACAAATGGGCAGGTTTCTTTCACCCTGATACTCCTGTTACCTAGCATTTAATAGGTACCTGGGAGTTAGACAGCGTCTACGAGCTGCTTCCCGGGAATGTGTGAGAAAAATACATGTAGTAGATATGAGAAAATTAAGAGAGGAGTCAGTGCACTAGACAACCGACGGTTAGAAAGACGGGGTCCAAGAGCTAACAAAAAAAGTAGGGTTCGAAGGAGGGATCAACCGGGCTGTGGTGGATATGTGGGCCTGCGGTCCGCTCCAAGCAACAGCCTGGTGGACCAAGCTCTCACCAGTCGAGCCTGGCCTCGGGCCGGGCTTGGGGAATAGAACAACTCCCAGAACCTATCAGCAGGTATATGTGGGCCTGAGGGCCGCTCCAAGCAACAGCCTGGTGGACCAAACTCTCACAAGTCAAGCCTGGCCTCAGGCCGGGCTTGGGGAATAGAACAACTCCCAGAACCCTATCAAGCAGGTATATGTGGGCCTGCGGGCCGCTCCAAGCAACTGCCTGGTGGACCAAGCTCTCACAAGTCAAGCCTGGCCTTAGGCCGGGCTTGGGGAGAACATCATCTCCCAGAACCCTATCAAGCAGGTATATGTGGGCCTGCGGGCCGCTCCAAGCAACAGCCTGGTGGACCAAGCTCTCACAAGTCAAGCCTGGCCTCAGGCCGGGCTTGGGGAGTAGAAGACTCCTCCCAGAACCCCATCAAGCAGTGTTAGCCCGAAACAGTGGAGGGAAGAGTGTCTGGGGTTACTTTTCAAGTGGCATCAAGGTGCGGAGGACTGGCCATATGTTTCCGTCCTCACGCACTGTTGAAATTACTATCCACGGCTCGCCCTCCTTGTTGTGGTGGTGCCTGAGGCAGCCCGTTGCCTGAGGACATTATAGCGCACACGTCTTGTTGGCTGGACCAGTGTTGCCTGGTGGTGGTGGTGCCTGGTGGTGGTGGTGGTTGGTGTTTGAGGCAACTGTTTTGTGTTGCCTGGTGGTGGTGGGTCATTTGTAAACAAACACGGTTAATTAGAATTGCAGCTCGTCTTCCTAATGACACTACAAGCTAAGAGGTGTCCTGCATCAGCTCATCTGAGGTAGGTATACACAAAATCTATTATTAATGAGCTTGCTGTCATGTTAGGTACAGGATGAGTCAGGATCCAACTGTGTACCGGAGAGTGAACATATTTCTCGCGTAGCAACGTGTTAAGTGAACATACCTTCTTGATACCTGCTTGATGGGGTTCTGGGAGTTGTTCTACTCCCCGAGGCCAGGCTCGACTTGTGAGAGTTTGGTCCACCAGGCTGTTGCTTGGAGCGGCCCTCAGGCCCACATATACCTGCTTGATAGGGTTCTGGGAGTTGTTCTACTCCCCAAGCCCGGCCCGAGGCCAGGGTCGACTTCTGAGAGCTTGGTCCACCAGGCTGTTGCTTGGAGCGGCCCGCAGGCTCACATACCCACCACAGCCCGGCTGATCCGGAACTTCTCTTAGAAAACAGTCCAAGAGCTTTCGAACAGGTTCGAAAAATGGGTCAGCCTAGGAGTGAATGGTCGCTGAAGGAGAAGCTACCCACAAAAAGTGGGAACATGATCCATACGTAAGTAATACTGCTGGGTATTGATGAAATAGAAACCGAATATTTAGGTTAAGCATTAATCTGACTAGAGACGATTCATAAAGGCTAGATTCGGAGAAGAGCCAAAGAGATTTCTACAATATAAGTGCAGTAAGCAGTTGAAACTAACAGAACTCCTGCGGGGTTCAGGAGCTGGAATTCGTTCTATCAAACTGTTAAGCTTGTGCTAATCACAATAGGCGAGATCCGTTGTGTGTATAACACATGTTAGGCTGTTTTGATTCCAGTGAGTGAATAAGCATTTATACAACAGTGTATTCACCTAGTTGTGCTTGCAGGGGTTGAACTCCGCTCTTTGGGCCCGCCTCTCAACCGTCAATTAACTCTTTCTTCTACTACTATTTTTTTTCACACCACACACGCACTCCCCAGGAAGCAGCCCGTGACAGCTGTCTAACTCCCTGGTCCCTATTTACTGCTAGGTAACGGGGGCATCAGGGTGAAAGAAACTGCCCATTTTTGTTTCTCGCCGGCGCCGGGAATCGAACCCGGGCCACAGGAGTACGTGTCCAGCGTGCTATCCACACAGCCACTGGCGCCCTCGATGTGTGTGTGTGTGCCTTTATTTCAAGGGCGGGCAGTATTGGGGTTAATTACATAAGTGATGCGGCCAACCATCACTTCCCTCTGTGACTACAAACTTCTACGTACACTAACTACTATGGCCACCAGCTCTGCCCCACACACACACACAAGCCAGGATAATGGCGTCGTCTCCGTCAGCAACACCTGCCACAGAGGCAGGAGGTAGCAGGTAGCCCGGAGCATGGAACAAGTTAGGTAAGGAACATTACCACCTTTCCTGGACGTCCCTCACTGCCAGGACATCTGCACCCTGCGGCTCTGCCTTCTTCCTGTCTTGCTGAGTCCGAGGGACTCCCCCGGGTCCCGTCGGACTCACCTGGGACTCGGAGGGCTGTTAGCGTGACACGTGTGGACGGAAGAGATGGTGGCGTGAGGCGCTGAGGTAACGCGTTCACTCCCGTTGCTGTCGTCAGCTACCACTTCCGACTGTGCAGGCGCCTTGCACCACGACTTAAACATTTACCCTTCATTTCTTTGTTATGTACGGATGTGGCCTTAGGAATAGTGCGTTACCCAGTGTTGTGTTTGTGTGGACTGGGTGAGGGAGGTGTGTGCGTGTGTGTGTGTGTGTGTGTGTGTGTGTGTGTGTGTGTGTGTGTGTGTGTGTGTGTGTGTGTGTGTGTGTGGAGCGACAAGAGCGCCCGGAGCAGTAGTGCAGCACAAGCACTGTGAGCGTCACCGGACGTAATCCAACGAGTCCTGGGGGCTTCTGGCCACACACCTTCCCCGCCAGCCACTCCTTCCGCTCTCCCCCATGATCACCCCCTCCCCCATGTGCAACCCCCACCCCCAGGATCACCCCCCTTCACCCCCGCCGTCGCCAGCACGCACCTTCACTCTCACACAGGGAGCTCTTCCACTGAGAGCTCCAACGTGTTCCAGGATTACCGGAGCCGTTGTCTGCTTACCTGGATCACTGGCCGGATTTTTCTTTCAAGTATTTTCCGCGCCAACGTCTGCGAGTTCGGTGTTGAGGAAATGTTGCTGAAGTGTTTTGTTTAAAAGTGTGTGTTGCAGGTGTGTTTGTGGGGGGGATTGTCGGGGGAGAAGCAACACTGCTGGAAATGTTGTTGTTGAAGAGCAGGATGTGGGTTTAAAGTGTTGTTAGATGTGTGGTGTAATGTTGGAGTGTAGAGGTGTGTGTGCCACACCTGTGCCACACCTGTGCCATACCGCGTGATGGTGGGGGGCGAGGACCCCACACACGTCTACTGTGACTGCTGCTGTCAGCTGTCGCACGACCCCCGGATAGTTAGGAGCCATTCCCCGCTCCCCTGGCTTGCCACCGACAACTCCTCCGACACCTCGAATGAGTCTTCGGGACCCCCATTGCCCGAGAGGGAACCCCCTAGAAGGGAGGCCGCCAGGAGGGAACCCACCGCCCTGCGGAACCCCCTATGCCCTACTCGGTCCCCCTTGCAGCGCCCTCTGTCTTGCCAGTGCGATGGCTGTAGCCGCGCCAACGAAGATGAAGAATCCATCTATGAGGAGGTTGGATTCGAGTTCTCCCAGAGCCTCGAACCAGGGCTGGAGGGCAGTTCTGTCCACACCTCGGCCGCCAGTAGGGAGGACTTCGCCCGGGCGCCACCTGGGGCGTTCCAGAGCGGCGTGTTCCCTGTGAAGCCGCCTCGGGCGGCGTCATACAACGGCGGTGGGGCGGGCGTGGGCGGCGTGCTGCGGTCACTGGGCGCCTGTGGGCGGCCGGCCTCGCCAGCCACAGAGGTTGAGACACTGTCCACATACACCCTAGACTTGGACTCCTATAAGGACTCACTTTATAACACCCAACACACCAAGTCTCGGACTAAGGTTAGTATTCAGACTTTTCCGTCTTTTGGAACCGGCTGGTGGCAAGATGTTATAAGACTGAAGTGAAGACTGAACTACAGGAAGTTCCAGGTAGACTGAATTACAAGTAGTTCCAGGTAGACTGAATTATAGGCAGTTCCAGGTAGACTGAATTATAGGCAGTTCCAGGTAGACTGAATTACAGGCAGTTTCAGGTAGACTGAATTAAAGGCAGTTGAGGCAGTACGGTGAATTTTAACTCGTGTTGAATGGTGGTTTATGTTTTAAATTTAGCTACTCGGGACTAAATTATCCATGTAGCACGGGCTATGGTGAGCCCGTAAGTGTGGGATGTGATACTGCTACCTGTTTTAAGTAGCTCAACAGTCTCCTGGCATCGACAGAGTGAGTGAGTGAGTGAGTGAGTGAGTGAGTGAGTGTGTGTGTGTGTGTGTGTGTGTGTGTGTGTGTGTGTGTGTGTGTTTGTGTGTGTGTGTGTGTGTGTGTGTGTGTGTGTGTGTGTGTGGGGTACGCGTTGAAGTACGATCACCAATAGCAATTGTTTGGCTGTGTTGTGTCGCCTCGTACAGATAATGGACATTTGTTGAAGTATTACAACATATAACGTGACTATACATAACGTATGAACTTGAGCGGTGGCTGTGGAGTCATATTGTTAGGGTGAGATGTCATAGAGGTGCCATTCTGGTGCCATAGGCACAATCACAGAACACTGTATAATCATCAGAGGTCCGCGGTGTTCCAACCTCCCAGCGAGCATAATAAATATTGCTGGAACAAACCGTGGACATCTTCAAGATAAAACTAATGGTTTTCCTCAAGAAGTGCCGACCAACCGGGTTGTGGGTGATATGTGAGGCCTGCGGGCCGCTCCAAGCAACAGTCTGGTGAACCAAGCTCTCACAAGTCAAGCCTGGCCTCGGCCGGGTTTGGGGAGTAGAACTATTGCAGAACTCCCATCAAGCAGGTGGCCACAGCGTTACTGGAGCTGACTTCCCTTGACTCTGTCAGATATTGAGGCACCACAACACATCAGCCTTTATATGTAAGCTTAGACACTTTTGCGGCCAGTTACCTGCATCCTCCACAAAGTGGGGCATAGATGTACTCGTCTAGTTGTGCTTGCAGGGGTGAGCTTCGGCTTTGTGGTCCCGCCTCTCAACTGTCTGTCAGAAACACATTTATAAAGTTGACAAAGCTGTGTGGCTGTACCACCACCATCACAGCCCCCCTCCGTGGCAGGTAAGTCCACTACGGCTCACCATAGCCCGTGCTACTTGAAACTTTGTGTTCCAGTAGCTGAATCTAAAACTACTAACTACCACTATCTAAAATTAACTACGAGGGTAGCCGGTCGGCCCGAGCGGACAGCACACTGGACTGTGATCCTGTGGTCCTGGGTTCGATCCCAGGCGCCGGCGAGAAACAATGGGCAATTTTCTTTCACCTATGCCCCTGTTACCTAGCAGTAAAATAGGTACCTGGGTGTTAGTCAGCTGTGACGGGCTGCTTCCTGGGGGGGAGGCCTGGTCGAGGACCGGGCCCGCGGGACACTAAAGCCCCGAAATCATCTCAAGATAACCTCAAGATAACCACCACCCACACTTGTAGCTCTATCAGCAGCATAACGCTGCAAAGTCTCTGCTGCTCCTCATTGTCTGCTCTGACAATTAATGGT
>WNGS01000009.1:6378460-6390877 GCA_020271785.1 Procambarus virginalis
AATATGCAGGCGATGAGTCACAATAACGTGGCTGAAGTATGTTGACCAGACCACACACTAGAAGGTGAAGGGACGACGACGTTTCGGTCCGTCCTGGACCATTCTCAAGTTGATTCATTATCGACTTGAGAATGGTCAGGACGAGACGTCGTCCCTTCACCTTCTATTTCAATATGCACCAGATTGCAAGAAAGTCCCGTGGCGTAGTGGTAAGACACTCGCCTGGTGTTTCGCAAGCGCTTTGTCCTGGGTTCGTATCCTGGCGGGGAGGATTGACTGGGCGCAGAGCCTTAACTGTAGCCTCTGTTTATCTAACAGTAAATGGGTACCTGATTGTTAAACAATTTGGCGGGTTGTATTCCGTGCAATATTAGGCTTAAGGACCTGCCCGAAACGCTACGCGTGCTGGTGGCTGTACGAGAATGTAAGAAATTTGGTATATATATAAAAGAAAAAGCAACCATCTTCAGGAATGTATGATAAAGAAGTTACAGCGGTGAATGCAAGGACAAAGGTGCAGGGAAAGGGAATGGCGTATTGAACCTCATCTCCCAAACCTCAGTACCCAACCACAACAGGCGCATACATCACCCTAATACACACCCTGCCCAACCAGTTCGACCAAAGAGCCTCCGCTCCACATCACCATCCTCAAAATCCCCCCATAACCTTAACCCAGACCTCCCCCCCCCCTCCACTCCTCGCCCAATACCTCAAGAATCACCGGGACTCACAATGTTCCCTCTTCCAGTAACCTAACCTAACCTAACCTACCCTACCTAACCTAACCTTCCTAACCTAACCTCCTAACCAAACCTAACCTAACCTTCCTAACCCTTCAACTATATGTTTAACACATCTCTAATCCTGTCCATGGAGGACTGAAGAAAATGTATATATGATGGTTAGCATTGTAAATGTGTGGCCACGTCTGTGGTAGAAAAAAAAGTACCCTTCCCCTATGCCAGTACCCCTTCCCCCTTCCAGTACCCTTCCCCTCTCCCCCAACCACCCATTTAAACCATAGCCTCCTGATTGATGGGGTTCTGGGAGTTCTTCTAGTCCCCAAGCCCGGCCCGAGGCCAAGCTTGACTTGTAAGAGTTTGGCCCACCAGGCTGTTGCTTGGAGCGGCCCGCAGGCCCTCCATCAACCCCATTACCACATGCTTCTCCCACCCAGACCCTACCCAAAATCAAGCAGCTCTCCACACCGAGGAGAACAAATAATAAGAGCCTGAAAAGGAATACACATAAGGAAGAGTTATGTATCCCCGTACAACAACACACATGGGATAATGGCGCGAATGAGTTCAGTAAGTACACACACACGACGAGAACCCGGATGTAATTGCACTCGCCGAAATTAAACTGCCAGGAGTCATAACAAATGCAATGTTCCCTCGGGACTACAATATAGTATAATGTAAGAGAGAGAGAGAAAAAAATGGGGAATGGCCTGATCAGGGAGAACTGGAAGTTCCAGAAGCTGAGCTGGTCAGTTTCCAGAGCTGCTCTGTGTCTTGTGATAATTTGATCTAAAAGGCTGTTGTTGCTAGGAGCTGTCCACAGGGTCCACCTATTCATTATAACCCGGCACTTGGAGCTGGTAATCCTAAGCTACGTAGAATTCAGACGACAACATAACGGAAAGGTTATAGACAAGGTCAAGGCAACAGATCAATATAAGGAAAGCTTTGACAATGTCAAGGCTTTCCTTATAGACAAGGAAAACGTCAGAGAATTATCCCATGGTTAAACCAAACGATGCCAGGAAGCAAAATCTATAAACCATGATGGCATACCAGACAACAAGATCAAAAGATAAGGGCAGAGCAGAGAGACGTATCAAGGGGGATAGGAATAAGTACCTCCAAGTGAGAAGATAAGCAGAGAGGCAATTTGAAAAAGATGTGAAGCAAAGATCCACACCGAGTTACTCCACACCCACAAAGGTAGAGAATTAGCAGAGCAGAAACAGGTATCGTAACTGAGGATGAAGAGAGGATTCATTCTATACTGGACCACAAGCCCTACATGACTGGACCACAAGCCCTACATGACTGGACCACAAGCCCTACATGACTGGACCACAAGCAGCACTTGACACACTACACGAGACTAGTGCAGAGGTCAGTGAAACAGGGAATTAGATATGAGCAGTATCATTAGAATAATCAGTATCAGAATAATCAATAGATTAGTGTGATGTAGAAGTAGTGGTTGTGACGGTGATAATTGTATTAGTGGTTGTGGAAGATGGTTGTGGAAGACAACACAACTATTGATTAATGAGGGTGTTGTGTCGCGTCACAAATGAACCACATTTACCGCCACATTGTTTATGTTGATTAAAATAAAACATACGCGTGCGTGCGTGCGTGCGCGTGTGTGTGTGTGTGTGTGTGTGTGTACTCACCTATTTGTACTCACCTATTTGTGCTTGCGGGGGTTGAGCTTTGGCTCTTTGGTCCCGCCTCTCAACTGTCAATCAACTGGTGTACAGATTCCTGAGCCTACTGGGCTCTATCATATCTACACTTGAAACTGTGTATGGAGTCAGCCTCCACCACATCACTGCCTAAAGCATTCCATCCGTTAACTACTCTGACACTGAAAAAGTTCCTTCTAACGTCTCTGTGGCTCATGTGGGTACTCAGTTTCCACCTGTGTCCCTTGTTCGCGTCCCCCCAGTGTTGAATAGTGTGTGTGTGTGTGTGTGTGTGTGTGTGTGTGTGTGTGTGTGTGTGTGTGTGGTGTGTGTGTGTGTGTGTGTGTGGTTATTTGAGACAATCGGACAGGTGTTCCCACATCATCAGCTTCCCAAGAGCTTGACGTCAAATGGACTGGATTCACATGTTTTTCCCCAAAAAATGTAGAAAATATAAAATAAGCTTTAATAAGCTTGTGGATTACAACTTAATTCACGGTAAACATCAATGTACTGAAACTATTTTGTTCTACAAATTTGGGAATGGGGACTTTTGGAGAGTAGAGAGACGGCAAGCGAGNTTGACAGACAGTTGAGAGGCGGGACCACAAAGCCGAAGCTCAACCCCTGCAAGCACAACTAGACGAGTACATCTATGCCCCACTTTGTGAGGATGCAGGTAACTGGCCGCAACAGTTTGCTAAGCTTACCTCATAAAGGCTGATGTGTTGTGGTGCTCAATATCTGACAGAGTCAGGAAAGTCAGCTCCAGTACCGCTGTGGGCCACCTGCTTGATGGAGTTCTGGCAATAGTTCTACTCCCCAAACCCGGCCCGAGGCCAGGCTTGACTTTGAGAGCTTGGTTCACCAGACTGTTGCTTGGAGCGGCCCGCAGGCCTCACATATCCACCACAACCCGGTTGGTCCGGCACTTCTTGAGGAAAACCATCTAGTTTTATCTTGAAGATGTCCACGGTTGTTCCAGCAATATTTATTATGCTCGCTGGGAGGTTGTTGACCACCGCGGACCTCTGATGATTATACAGTGTTCTGTGATTGTGCCTATGGCACCCGCATATGGCACCTCTATGACATCTCACCCTAACAATATGACTCACCAGCACCGCTCAAGTTCATACGTTATGTATAGTCACGTTATATGTTGTAATACTTCAACAAATGTCCATTATCTGTACGAGGCGACACAACACACAGCCAAACAATTGCTATTGGTGATCGTACTTCAACGCGTACCCACACACCACCACACAACACACACACCACACACAACCACACACACACACACACACACACACACACACACACACACACACACACACACCACACCTCACTCACTCTCACTCACTCACTCACTCACTCTGTCGATGCCAGGAGACTGTTGAGCTACTTAAACAGGTACAGTATCACATCCCACACTTACGGGCTCACCATAGCCCGTGCTACATGGATAATTTTCCCGAGTAGCTAAATTTAAAACATAACCACCATTCAACACGAGTTAAAATTCACCGTACACGACTGCTCAACTGCCTTAATTATTCAGTCTACCTGAAACTGCCTGTAATTCAGTCTACCTGGAACTGCCTATAATTCAGTCTACCTGGAACTGCCTATAATTCAGTCTACCTGGAACTACTTGTAATTCAGTCTACCTGGAACTTCCTGTAGTTCAGTCTTCACTTCAGTCTTATAACATCTTGCCACCAGCCGGTTCCAAAAGACGGAAAAGTCTGAATACTAACCTTAGTCCGAGACTTGGTGTGTTGGGTGTTATAAAGTGAGTCCTTATAGGAGTCCAAGTCTAGGGTGTATGTGGACAGTGTCTCAACCTCTGTGGCTGGCGAGGCCGGCCGCCCACAGGCGCCCAGTGACCGCAGCACGCCGCCCACGCCCGCCCCACCGCCGTTGTATGACGCCGCCCGAGGCGGCTTCACAGGGAACACGCCGCTCTGGAACGCCCCAGGTGGCGCCCGGGCGAAGTCCTCCCTACTGGCGGCCGAGGTGTGGACAGAACTGCCCTCCAGCCCTGGTTCGAGGCTCTGGGAGAACTCGAATCCAACCTCCTCATAGATGGATTCTTCATCTTCGTTGGCGCGGCTACAGCCATCGCACTGGCAAGACAGAGGGCGCTGCAAGGGGGACCGAGTAGGGCATAGGGGGTTCCGCAGGGCGGTGGGTTCCTCCTGGCGGCCTCCCTTCTAGGGGGTTCCCTCTCGGGCAATGGGGGTCCCGAAGACTCATTCGAGGTGTCGGAGGAGTTGTCGGTGGCAAGCCAGGGGAGCGGGGAATGGCTCCTAACTATCCGGGGGTCGTGCGACAGCTGACAGCAGCAGTCACAGTAGACGTGTGTGGGGTCCTCGCCCCCCACCATCACGCGGTATGGCACAGGTGTGGCACAGGTGTGGCACACACACCTCTACACTCCAACATTACACCACACATCTAACAACACTTTAAACCCACATCCTGCTCTTCAACAACAACATTTCCAGCAGTGTTGCTTCTCCCCCGACAATCCCCCCCACAAACACACCTGCAACACACACTTTTAAACAAAACACTTCAGCAACATTTCCTCAACACCGAACTCGCAGACGTTGGCGCGGAAAATACTTGAAAGAAAAATCCGGCCAGTGATCCAGGTAAGCAGACAACGGCTCCGGTAATCCTGGAACACGTTGGAGCTCTCAGTGGAAGAGCTCCCTGTGTGAGAGTGAAGGTGCGTGCTGGCGACGGCGGGGGTGAAGGGGGGTGATCCTGGGGGTGGGGGTTGCACATGGGGGAGGGGGTGATCATGGGGGAGAGCGGAAGGAGTGGCTGGCGGGGAAGGTGTGTGGCCAGAAGCCCCCAGGACTCGTTGGATTACGTCCGGTGACGCTCACAGTGCTTGTGCTGCACTACTGCTCCGGGCGCTCTTGTCGCTCCACACACACACACACACACACACACACACACACACACACACACACACACACACACACACACACACACACACACGCACACACCTCCCTCACCCAGTCCACACAAACACAACACTGGGTAACGCACTATTCCTAAGGCCACATCCGTACATAACAAAGAAATGAAGGGTAAATGTTTAAGTCGTGGTGCAAGGCGCCTGCACAGTCGGAAGTGGTAGCTGACGACAGCAACGGGAGTGAACGCGTTACCTCAGCGCCTCACGCCACCATCTCTTCCGTCCACACGTGTCACGCTAAAGCCCTCCGAGTCCCAGGTGAGTCCGACGGGACCCGGGGGAGTCCCTCGGACTCAGCAAGACAGGAAGAAGGCAGAGCCGCAGGGTGCAGATGTCCTGGCAGTGAGGGACGTCCAGGAAAGGTGGTAATGTTCCTTACCTAACTTGTTCCATGCTCCGGGCTACCTGCTACCTCCTGCCTCTGTGGCAGGTGTTGCTGACGGAGACGACGCCATTATCCTGGCTTGTGTGTGTGTGTGGGGCAGAGCTGGTGGCCATAGTAGTTAGTGTACGTAGAAGTTTGTAGTCACAGAGGGAAGTGATGGTTGGCCGCATCACTTATGTAATTAACCCCAATACTGCCCGCCCTTGAAATAAAGGCACACACACACACATCGAGGGCGCCAGTGGCTGTGTGGATAGCACGCTGGACACGTACTCCTGTGGCCCGGGTTCGATTCCCGGCGCCGGCGAGAAACAAAAATGGGCAGTTTCTTTCACCCTGATGCCCCCGTTACCTAGCAGTAAATAGGGACCAGGGAGTTAGACAGCTGTCACGGGCTGCTTCCTGGGGAGTGCGTGTGTGGTGTGAAAAAAAATAGTAGTAGAAGAAAGAGTTAATTGACGGTTGAGAGGCGGGCCCAAAGAGCGGAGTTCAACCCCTGCAAGCACAACTAGGTGAATACACTGTTGTATAAATGCTTATTCACTCACTGGAATCAAAACAGCCTAACATGTGTTATACACACAACGGATCTCGCCTATTGTGATTAGCACAAGCTTAACAGTTTGATAGAACGAATTCCAGCTCCTGAACCCCGCAGGAGTTCTGTTAGTTTCAACTGCTTACTGCACTTATATTGTAGAAATCTCTTTGGCTCTTCTCCGAATCTAGCCTTTATGAATCGTCTCTAGTCAGATTAATGCTTAACCTAAATATTCGGTTTCTATTTCATCAATACCCAGCAGTATTACTTACGTATGGATCATGTTCCCACTTTTTGTGGGTAGCTTCTCCTTCAGCGACCATTCACTCCTAGGCTGACCCATTTTTCGAACCTGTTCGAAAGCTCTTGGACTGTTTTCTAAGAGAAGTTCCGGATCAGCCGGGCTGTGGTGGGTATGTGAGCCTGCGGGCCGCTCCAAGCAACAGCCTGGTGGACCAAGCTCTCAGAAGTCGACCCTGGCCTCGGGCCGGGCTTGGGGAGTAGAACAACTCCCAGAACCCTATCAAGCAGGTATATGTGGGCCTGAGGGCCGCTCCAAGCAACAGCCTGGTGGACCAAACTCTCACAAGTCGAGCCTGGCCTCGGGGAGTAGAACAACTCCCAGAACCCCATCAAGCAGGTATCAAGAAGGTATGTTCACTTAACACGTTGCTACGCGAGAAATATGTTCACTCTCCGGTACACAGTTGGATCCTGACTCATCCTGTACCTAACATGACAGCAAGCTCATTAATAATAGATTTTGTGTATACCTACCTCAGATGAGCTGATGCAGGACACCTCTTAGCTTGTAGTGTCATTAGGAAGACGAGCTGCAATTCTAATTAACCGTGTTTGTTTACAAATGACCCACCACCACCAGGCAACACAAAACAGTTGCCTCAAACACCAACCACCACCACCACCAGGCAACACCACCACCACCAGGCAACACTGGTCCAGCCAACAAGACGTGTGCGCTATAATGTCCTCAGGCAACGGGCTGCCTCAGGCACCACCACAACAAGGAGGGCGAGCCGTGGATAGTAATTTCAACAGTGCGTGAGGACGGAAACATAGGCCAGTCCTCCGCACCTTGATGCCACTTGAAAAGTAACCCCAGACACTCTTCCCTCCACTGTTTCGGGCTAACACTGCTTGATGGGGTTCTGGGAGGAGTTCTTCTACTCCCCAAGCCCGGCCTGAGGCCAGGCTTGACTTGTGAGAGCTTGGTCCACCAGGCTGTTGCTTGGAGCGGCCCGCAGGCCCACATATACCTGCTGATAGGGTTCTGGGAGATGATGTTCTCCCCAAGCCCGGCCTAAGGCCAGGCTTGACTTGTGAGAGCTTGGTCCACCAGGCAGTTGCTTGGAGCGGCCCGCAGGCCCACATATACCTGCTTGATAGGGTTCTGGGAGTTGTTCTATTCCCAAGCCCGGCCTGAGGCCAGGCTTGACTTGTGAGAGTTGGTCCACCAGGCTGTTGCTTGGAGCGGCCCTCAGGCCCACATATACCTGCTGATAGGGTTCTGGGTTGTTCTATTCCCCAAGCCCGGCCCGAGGCCAGGCTCGACTGGTGAGAGCTTGGTCCACCAGGCTGTTGCTTGGAGCGGACCGCAGGCCCACATATCCACCACAGCCCGGTTGATCCCTCCTTCGAACCCTACTTTTTTTGTTAGCTCTTGGACCCCGTCTTTCTAACCGTCGGTTGTCTAGTGCACTGACTCCTCTCTTAATTTTCTCATATCTACTACATGTATTTTTCTCACACATTCCCGGGAAGCAGCTCGTAGACGCTGTCTAACTCCCAGGTACCTATTAAATGCTAGGTAACAGGAGTATCAGGGTGAAAGAAACCTGCCCATTTGTTTCCGCCAGCGCCGGGTGTGTGTTTTACTCACATAATTGTGCTTGTGGGGGTTGAGCTCTGGCTCTTTAGTCCCGCCTCTCAATCAACAGGTGTACAGATTCCAGGTGTGCGCGTGTGTGTGTGACACACTCACTCACTCACTCACTCACTCACTCACTCACTCACTCACTCCTCACTCACCTCTCTCTCTCTCTTACACACAAGTGCGCGCGCATGTGTGAGAGAGAGAGAGCCTTGAGGTTCTCAAACGTTACCCTCGTCACCCCCCCTTCCCCCCCCCCATGCGACAATTTCCTCGGCGCGAGCCCGAATTCTAACTACAGCCAACCCAGGGGAACACACATCTAGCCAGGAGACAGGCATGCAGCCGGCAGTGACGCCCCGGGCCACGAACAACATTTGAGAGAGGCCAAGGAAGAGCTTGGATACGGGGGGAAGATACCAGATACACTGAAATCAGCAGACATAGCTCCCTCTACACAAGAGAGGGAGCAAAGCATTGGCAAAGAATTATAGACCAGTTGCACTAACGTCCCACATAATAAAAGTATTTGAGAGAGTGATCTGGAGTCAGGTCACCAGTTTCCATGGAGACCAGTGACCTTTACAATCCAGACCAACATGAATTTAGAGCTGGAAGATCATGCCTTTCACAGCTACTTGACCACTATGACAAAATCACTGAGGCATTAGAATAAAAACAGAATGCAGATGTGGTATACACGGATTTCGCAAAGGCATTCCATAAATGTGCCCATGGAGTGATAGCACACAAAATGAGGTCAATGAGAATAATTGGTAAAGTAGGACGCTGGATACTCAATTTTCTGTCGAACAGAACACAAGAGTAACAGTCAACCATATAAAATCGAGTCCAAGCAGAGTTAAAGGCTCTGTACCTCAGGATAGAGTCCTTGCACTAATGCTTTTCCTAATTCTATCACATGTAGACAAAAAAACAAATCACAGCTTCGTATCCAACCTGTCCTCTTAAAAGAACGTCGCTTTTGGCCGTATGGCCGGATATGGACGTAATTTGAAAATGAAAAAAAATGAAAATAAATTTGGGATTTTTTTTTTCAACAACAGTAAGTTAAGGGTCCTCTGATAGGTTATGTGGGCAGGAAATTCTCATAAAGTTTCAAAGCGTTATGAAAAAAGTTAATTGAAAGTTCCTCTTCTAAGCTGTCCGAGTACGCCGGACGACTCAAACAGAAAACGGAACAGTACGTCACTTTTGTGAGTCGATTTCATTTCAAATTACGTCCAAATTTGGCCATAGTGCGCATACGAGCCAAAAGTGACGTTATTTTTAAGAGGACGGGTTGTCGTATCATCCTTTGCAGATGACACAAAAATCAACATGAAAATTACCTCTGCTGAAGACATTAAAAAATACAAACAGATATTAAAGTTTTGGACTGGGCAGCAGAAAATAACATGATGTTTAACAATGTCCCAGAACCCCATCAAGCATGTATAAAAATGGAGGGTGGCTAGGGGCCGGAGTGTCCAGAGAGAAGGTGGGAGGGGGAGGAGGGAAAGGATCCAGACGTGGGAGGGGGAGAGGGATGTAAGGGAAGGCCAAGCAGGACCACCACCACCGCCAGGCGCCAACCACAACAACCGGGGTGAACACAATAATATAAGTGGTCACCGGAAGAAGCCAACATTAACAGTGCTCGTCTTCCCTCCCTGGATTGTATTATCTTTTCCTTCACACTCATCTTTAATATTTTCCTTTCTTCTTCTTCCCTTCCCTTCTCGCTGTCTTCAAGTCCGGATGGCTGGGCACCACCTCCCTCCTCCCTCCCTCCCTACAACCCTCTGTCTTTAAAGTTAAATCCACAGCATGACTTCAAGGTCACCCTCCACAGCATGACCTCTTCAAGGTCACCCTCCACAGCATGACTTCTTCAAGGTCACCCTCACAGCATGACCTCTTCAAGGTCACCCTCCACAGCATGACGTCTTCAAGGTCACCCTCCACCGCATGACTTCAAGGTCACCCTCCACCGCATGACTTCTTCAAGGTCTTCCTCCACCGCATGACGTCTTCAAGGTCACCCTCCACCATATAGCAATGACGCCAAGCAAGTTGGAAAAACACTATGGCCAATTACCGTCACATATCCGTCTTAAGGAGTCGTTGGTTTTCGCAAAAGGATCGACTCCTACTTATTAAAGACGGGCCTGGGAGACGGCCCCCAACCTCGAGGACAAACAAACACTCTTATAGTTGTGCATGTCCCCCAAATGCAAGTTGTCAATATTAACGGGTCACTGGAGAAAGAGTTTAAGAACGGATCACTTGGAATAAAATATGGCGTTAGAGGAAGAGGGGGGGGGATGAGGAGAGAGGGGGATGAGGAGAGAGAGGGGGGATGATGAGGGGGGAGAGGCACAGATTACGAGGAGGGGGGGTTGGCGGGGATATGGGACAGTGAGGAGTGAAGGAATCGAGAGGAGGGAGAGAGAGGTTTAAAGGAGAGGTCCGGATACGGAGGAGATGTGTTATTCACCCGGGGAACGGCTGAAGGGGGTCTCACACGCGGGGGGGGGGGGGGAGAGGGGGCGGTTACCCCAGCCGGCGGCGGTGTGGTGGACCAGCGTCCAGGGGTCACGGGGTCATCAGTAATGACCCTCATTAGATCAGGAAGCCGCGCAGAACACCCCGCTCCCTCTTCTTGTGGTGCTACTTGCTGCAGTCTCCTGCCTTCTTGTGGACATTTTCGAACGTTCACTGCCTTCTTGTGGACACCTTCGAACGTTCACTGCCTTCTTGTGGACACCTTCGTACGTTCACTGCCTTCTTGTGGACATCTTCGAACGTTCACTGCCTTCTTGTGGACACCTTCGAACGTTCACTGCCTTCTTGTGGACATCTTCGAACGTTCACTGCCTTCTTGTGGACACCTTCGAACGTTCACTGCCTTCTTGTGGACACCTTCGAACGTTCACTGCCTTCTTGTGGACATCTTCGAACGTTCACTGCCTTCTTGTGGACACCTTCGAACGTTCACTGCCTTCTTGTGGACACCTTCGAACGTTCACTGCCTTCCTGTGAGCAGTGACTCACCGCGATAACCTTGCTGTCAGCTATCACATATCACTTTACAAAATTCTCTCTCAAGAGTACTTATTGCATCCAACTTTCCATTGTTGCACATCCTGTCACGTCTTGTGATCTTGTAAAGCATTATTTCCGTGCGCAGATTAGCAATCAATATTTTCAAGATGTGAATTATAATTTATTTCTTTTAGTCTGTCTCTTATCTTCCGGCTAGTAGCACCAGGGTTATCTTGAGGTTATCTTGAGATGATTACGAGGCTTTTTAGTGTCCCCGCGGCCCGGTCCTCGACCAGGCCTCCACCCCCAGGAAGCAGCCCGTGACAGCTGACTAACACCCAGGTACCTATTTTACTGCTAGGTAACAGGGGCATAGGGTGAAAGAAACTCTGCCCAATGTTTCTCGCCGGCGCCTGGGATCGAACCCAGGACCACAAGATCACAAGTCCAGCGTGCTGTCCGCTCGGCCGACCGGCGCCTTCTGGTTCGTTGGAGCACCCAATCCCCACCCCCCTACCTTGCGATGATTTCGTGGCTCAACGTCCCGGGGCCCGGTCCTCGACCAGGCCTCTCAACTCCCTTCTACGCGTAGCATTCCAAAGCAGTACTCAATTAGTATAAGCGGACACACCTTGAAGGAGTGTAGTATTAGTACGCTCTTCTGAGCGTACCACTATTTACCACTTACGGGCTATTCATACCCGTGCCACCTCTTGGGTGGCTTAATCTTTATCATCAATCTTCGAGCAAAACTCGACACTATGGCATACTTGCATATCAGTGTGATTGCATATCAGCCATAGACAGCATGTACATCGGGAACTCATCAGGTTCTGATTCCTGGAATTCTAAATATATCAAGAACCGCTAAAGAAACAAACCTAAGAGGCCATAAATATCTTTTGGAGACGGGGCCCCCTGGATACATGTGGTAGCCCGACACACAGCAGCGGAGATGGCGCCACGCCACAAGAGAGGGAATAAAGAGACGGGAGGGAGGAGAGAGCGAACGAAAAAAATTACAGACCAACAGATCGAGCATCACTCAAAATCTTTCAAAAGAGTACTTAGAGCCAGGGTAATAATACACACATAACACCCCTTGCAAACACCACGAGCCAGGGTT